>PVHT021183584.1:13122102-13181866 GCA_004024745.2 Catagonus wagneri
TGTGGAAACTAAAAAGACACAATGAACCTTCTTACAGAACAGACAATGACTCACAGACTTTGGAAAACCTTGGTTTTTCAAATAAGACAATCTGGGGGGTGGGGGGATGCACTGGGGATTTGGGATACAAAACCTGTAAAATTGACTTGTGATGACTTATGTACACCTATAATTGAAATAAAATCCATTAAGAAAAAAATAAAATATTAAAAAAAAAATATATATATATATATATTCTGGATCTAACCACTTCCCACCATTTTTATGACGTCCCCCTTGGCCCAGGATACTGTCATCACTTGCCTGGACTGTCGTAATCACCTCTGGACTGGTCTCTGTCCTTCTAGTTTTGTCTCCGATAGGGTCTCTTTCCTGGCAGATGCCAGAATGATCTTTTAAAAACGTAAGAGTTTCCTGGTGGTGCAGCAGGTTAAGGACCTATGTTTTCACTGCAGTGCCAGGGTCACTGCTATAGGTTGATCCTGGGAACTTCCACATGCATGGCCAAAAAAAAAACAAAAAACAAAAAAAAAACAAAACACCCTCGTCAAGTTACTCCTCTGCTCCAAAGAGTCCAAAAGCTTTCCAAAATATCCAGAACACAAGCTGAACTCTGGACCTGGCGTGATCCCCATCCCGCTTATCTCTCCCTCTCTCTCACCAGCCACACGACCTCAGCGTTATGAATATACAAAGGGAACGCATGCTCAGGGCTCCTGGAACCACTGCATCTTCTGCCTGGAAGCTTCTTGCCTCGCAGAGTCATATGTCTCAGGTGTTTTCAATGTTACCCCCTCAGACAGAACTTCCTAGCTGTGTTTTTTTCTTTTCTTTTTGGGGGGAGGAGGGGCTGCACCTTCGGCATGTGAGGTTCCCAGGCCAGGAACTGAACCCATGCCACTGCTAGGGCACCAGGGAACTCCCAGGCTGTATTTTCTAAATGAGATTGCCTGCCCCTTTTCATTCTCAATATCTCTGATCTGCTTCATTCATTATTTGCTTCATGAGACATTCCACTATCTAAATTTATATTAGATATACTTTTTTGGGGGAGAGAACCTATAAAGCTTTATTGAGAGACAGTAAAGACTATACCTATAAATGGAAGTATCTATTTCTTCATTCCTAGGTATTCTTAGATAGGAAGGAATGTTCAATATCATAATAATGTGATTTCTACACCAAATGAATCTGTAAATTTAAATCAGTCCCAACCACAACTCCTGCCACCTCCTTTTTTTTTTCTTGTCTTTTTAGGGCTGCACCCGTGGCATAGGGAGCTTCCCAGGCTAGGGGTCGAATCAGAGCTACAGCTGCCGACCTATGCCACAGCCACAGCACAAGGCCAGATCCGAGCCCCATCTGTGACCTACGCCACAACTCATAGCAATGCCGGACCCTTAACCCACTGACCGAGGCTGGGGATCAAACCCGCATCCTTGCGGATCCTAGTTGGGTTCCTTAACCACTGAGCCACGAAGGGAACTCCCCCAGCTAAATTTCTGAATTTGGCAAAACAAGAGAAAACTAATCTGTAAGGAAAATGCAAGGTGTATTTGTTTCAGAGTAGAGTACTAGTATCGAACAGAATCAGAAACTGACCTATGTGTACACAGGGTTTAGCATACGATGAAGACGATTTTTAAATACAATTTTTAAAGGTTCCATCCCTTTCACGGTTATTATAAAATACTGGCTACATTCCCTGTGTTGTACAATACATCCTTGTAGCTTATCTTATAGCCAAGAGACTGCACCTCCCACTCCCCTGGCTTATACTGCCCCTCCCCCGATACACTTCTGTTTACGGATTTTCTCTCTCTCAGCTCCCTGTATATAACCTTCATGAGAGAAGGAATTTTGTTCATTTTGTGCGTATCCCAGCACCTAAATTGGTGTGGCACATAGTATGTGCTCAAGAAGTATCTTTTCACCAAAAAAATGACTCAGGGTTTACTAACAAAGATTCTCCAGGTTGCTATCATTCTATTGTACGGCTCTGGGGCTTGCAAAACTATAGAGATGTTTCTTGGAGGCACAATTATCAGCATCACGTCTCCTAGCCAACCTGCTTAAAGAAATCTAGGAGTGTCCATTGTGGCTCAGCAGAAATGCATCCGACTCGTATTCATGAAGATGTGGGTTCGATCCCTGGCCTCGCTCAGTGGGTTAAGGATCCGGCGTTGCTGTGAGCTGTGGTGTACGTCGCAGATGTGGATCGGATCCTGTGCTGCCGTGGCTGTGGTGTATGCTGGCAGCTGCAGCTGATTCGACCCCTAGCCTGGGAACCTCCATATGCTGTAGGTACAGCCCTACAAAGACAAAAAAGAAAAAGAAATCCAGATAGTATTGGGAGATGGCTGGATGAGAGCATCGCCAGCTGATCAGCTATCTGATTTGTTTTCTCAGCTGTGGGGATCATTTCTGCCGGGCCCCCCAGACCTGGGTTTTGCTGGCCTGCAGCCCAACAGGGGATAGACGTGCCATCCCCGCGCGTCAGTGGTGGAATGGGACTCACACACTCACTTCGGGTGTTACTAGGATCGGTTTTCTTTTCCATCTTGGTTCCCCTCATATATCATTGAAGATGCTGAAGCCATAGTCATTCCCACGCTCTTAGAAGTATACTCTTCCACATTATTGAATAAAAAAGACATTGACTCCAAAGGCCAAGCTACCTAAGCAGACACTTTTCTTTCTTTCTTTTTTTTTCTTCATCTTTTTAGGGCCACCCCTGCGGCATATGGAGGTTCCCAGGCTAGGGGTCTAATCAGAGCTGTAGCTGCCAGCCTTCGCCAGAGCCACAGCAATGCCAGATCCAAGCCACGTCTGCAACCTACACCACAGCTCACGGCAATGCAGGATCCTTGACCCACTGAGCAATGCCAGGGATCGGACCCACAACCTCATGGTTCCTAGTCGGATTTGTTAACCACTAAGCCACGACGGGAACTCCAGCAGACATTTTTCTTCTATGAATACCTGTGGTTAGTCCCATAACAAGTATATGTTGAGTTCTTTTCCATGTGTCAAATTATGTGGTAAGCTCTAAAAAAAGCAAAAATACAACCATTCTTCCATTGGACCAGGCTCTTTTGGAGCTTTCACAGATATTCTCATTGATCTCATCCATAGTCCCTGCTCTCAAGATGTTTATAATCTCTGTGGGTTTTTAAGATACGTAAAATAATTAGAGACCAACAGGAAAGTATAAAGCGAAAGCCTAAATTGCTTGGTTACAATAAATATAATGGGAATTGAAGGCCGAGCAGGCTTGGACTGGATTGGACTTTTCAGAGAAGTTTCCAGAGAGAAGGTTAGGGTTGATCCAAAGCTTTAGCTAATTTCTCCACTGGACTGCTCATTGCTTACCTTAATATATTTCATGTTCCCAAGTGTCTCGAGCTATGCCTCCGTTTAATTTTGCTTCAATTTTGAGATCAGATCTGCCCATATCTAAATATGTCTTAACAAAAGGACATTTTAAAGCCAAATCTAAGCAGGGTTTACATCAGCCACCATTTTACATGACTCAGGCAGCATTCTCATCCATTAATGCGATTAACTGAACGTGGGCTAATGCTTAGAATGCAAACAAAAACACACCACTTCACAGTTCTTGGTCTTGCTATATTTCAAAACAGAAGTGGCACCGGACTGAGAATTTGAAGACATTTTAACAGAGAACACTACCCTGCTCCCAATCTTTCCTGTATCTTCAAATACAGGTGTTGAGTTTTTCTGGTTTTTTTGTTTGTTTGTTTTCCTTTTTAGGCTGCAACTGTGGCGTATGGAAGTTCTGGGGCCAGGGATCGAATCTGAGCCAGAGCTGTGACCTACACCACAGTCAGATTTGTTTCCGCTACGCCATGACGGGCACTCCTGAACTATACTTTAATAAAAAAGAAAAGAAAACCAAAAACCTATCCTTCGATTTAAAATAAAAAAAGACTTAGGAGTTCCCCAGTGGCCTAGTGGTTAGGACTTGACACTTTCACCCCTACAGCCCAGGTTCAACCGCTGCGTGGAACTGAGATCCCACGTCAAGTCACTGCATGCTACACCTGGAGGGGACAGGACTTACAGATATAGATACAGATAGATAGATGGATAGATAGATAGATAGATAGATAGATAGATATACATATACGTATACTTAACATGACATAGCTTTCAAAATCTTAGTAGTATCGTCATATTTTTTTTCTATCTGGTCTTAGGCCTCTCTTGCTAGTTCTAAAAACTTGAGTAAAAACTTTACGTCCTAGAGTTCTTGTCGTGGCGCAGCACAAACGAATCTGACTAGGAACCATGAGGGTTCAATCCCTGGCCTCGCTCAAGTGGATTAAGGATCCGGCGTTGCCGTGAGCTGCCGTGTAGGTCGCAGACGCGGCTTGCATCTGGTGTTGCCATGGCTCTGGTGTAAGAAGGCCACTGTAGCTCTGATTTAACTCCTAGTCTGGGAACCTCCATATTCCGCAAGTGCGGCCCTAAAAACCAAAAAAAAACAAAAACAAAAACAAAAAAACCCAAAAAACTTTAGGTCTTAAGATAGATTTTATTTTTTTTTACTATTTTCTCTTATTTATTATTTTAACACAAAGTCACAAAAGACAGAAAAAAAAACCCTCATTCTAAAGCAGTGGGAATATGACAGTGGCAGCACTTGGGAAACACAAGCAGCCTTGACATGTGGATTATATGCCTAGGAAATTTACTATAAGTGGAAATAAAGTGTATCAAATATGATTTTCTCGAAGAAACAGTGCTATAACAGAAGGGTAAAGTTCCCGACCCGGGGCCCTATGCCAGCTCTTACCAAATGTAGGACTTAGTAAACTATAAATGACATATTTTATGTTTCATAGCACGAAGCTTTCTAAAGCAGACATAAATCAATTAAGGAGTGCTACAAGTAGTCAATAAACATAAAATCCATTTAATATGATGCAGTCTCTGACCGCGTTTTCCTGCCAAATGTTATACTGAAGCAAAACAACTCTACCAAGTGCGTTTACTAGTTTGCTGGACTTCAGGAAGACTTTTCTGAGGACATTTTGTCAAGCACGTTGAAGGAAAGTTTGGGGCAGTGTATCGACACCATTTGGGAAAGAGAAAATGTACTCAGTTTTCTACGGTTCCCTTGTTTTCTTTTTCTATTTTTCTTTTTTTTTTTTTTTGCTTTTTAGGGCCGCACCTGAGGCATACGGAAGTTCCCAGGCTAGGGGTTCAATCGGAGCTACAGCTGCCGGCCTACACCACAGCCACAGCAACACCAGGTCCTTAACCCACTGAGTGAGGCTGGGGATTGAACCCACAACCTCATGGTTACTAGTCAGATTTGTTTCCGCTGAGCCACAAAGGGAACTCCTCCCTTGTTTTCTTATAGTCAATTTTCCTTTCATAAAACCTAAGGATTAGGACTAATCATGGCCTGCTAGTGTTCTTGAGGCTGGGATTCATTCCCTCCAAAGGGGAGATAACATATGTTCATGTGAGAAGCTGCCTGTTTAAGTGTCAGGAGTTGCATCGCGGGTACAATTGGCAAAGGGCTGGAAGTGTGAACCGCTGCAAGTACAAATCACGACACGATTGCTTGCCTGAATCTCCCCCCCTCCAATTTATCACCGTGTGGAAGAAACATTAACGAGGAAACTTTGGTTCTTACAATCCCAGTGAATAAATTCAGGGCCCCAAACAAGCAGACCCCGAGAAGGCCTGAGAATTCTGGACTAGACCTTAAAACCATGCCAAATGTCATCACTTTAGCAACTATTCCCCAATAAGAAATCACCAGTTAGCCTTTAAGAATCCAATCAATGTCAAGGTTAAAAATGGATCTCTGATAATAATTCTCCAAATCTTGGAATAAAATCCTGAATTTTATGTCAAGCCAGTCTGTGTAACAGGACACAGAACAGTACAATTTGTTCTAATTCGTGTTAGAGGAAAATAAGGGAAACCATTTAATCTCGTATTACATCAAAATTGGTTTGGGAAAAAGTCACAAATTAGTTCCGTCATTTCTGACGTGATTTTTATCAGCTTGGTTAAATGGTGAGGGGTGGGGGGCGGAAGCGGGGATTTTATTTCAAATCTTGGGAAAAAGACCTTTGCATCAACATTATACAGCTATCATTGGCAGATATCAGCGTTCAGAATAACTTTCCTAGAGCTATGTTTACTTTTTGCAGAACTTGCCCTTTGTCAGTTCCATTTATCTTAAAAGGCCCAGTTATTCCCTCCCTTAGTGTGCCACCAATTCCACTAAAGCTGCGTTTATCTCTGCTTGTTTTCTAATCTACTGGAACCGAGGCGGCAAGACGGTCAAGTACGATTTCCCCTTCAAATGGAAACTGCTGTTTACCTAGCATGTTGCAAAGCAGTAATCCTGTTTTCTAAAATTACCCAAAACATATTAGAAAGCAAGAAGGTCACAAACTAACCTTTGCGGAATAAAGGCGCTGATCTTGTCCAGAACTTGTCCTTCAGGAGATAGAAAAGTGATGTCCTCAAGTTCTGAACGTGGAATGTGAGCGATAGAGGAGAACCACCAGGCTCTTAGGCTCTTCCAAGTATGAAAAAAAAAAAAAAAAAAGGAAGCGAAGTAGGGATTGGATATCGGTTTCACCTCTTCAGCAAATCCAGTTTTCTCTGGACTGTTTCTGTCCTGCCTTCACAACAGTAAGTGAATTCCTTTGAAACAAGGAGGCATTTCTTGCAAGATTTCTTTCTCCTCGGCTCCTGTTTTCTGATTCCCTTAAACCCATCCCTGGTTTGCTTTGACAAGCGAAGGGAATAAATGCAGGAAAACTGCAGAGAAGCTGCAGATGGGGGGGTTGGGGGGGCAGCAGTGTTGAAAGATGGAAAACCAATATGTATGGAGCTTGCAGCTTTGCAGTGGCCGGACCACTGTGGCTGCCAAGAGCAAAGCCATGAGCTAAAGCCAGCCTTTCAATGCAACAGGCCTCAGCCCAACTCAAAACCTGTTTAAATGTCAACACACCTAGAACAGGAGATAAGTCCTTGAAGCAAAATGGTGAAACTCATTAAGTACCCCTTAAGGCACTCGTAAGACTTCAGCTGAGAGAATGCCTCTCAAGTGACTCCATGGGGGGGGGGCATCATTGTTCTTAAGAAAGAGCTTAGCAATGACTGTAAAAAAAACTATCCGCCATTTACCGAGCTCAGTCTGAGGCCAGTTACTTTGTATATGTCATTGCCATTTAAAGGCAGCCCTATTAAATACTGTCATTGCCTCCTTAGGTGGCTACCTCCAGGCATTAGTGACAAAACTGGGATCTGAACCTAGGACTTTATGTGTTTTCTGCTCCACAAAGTGGCTTCCTTCAAAAGAAGTCATCAGTGAAGCTGCTTTGTAAGCAGTAAAGTTGTACCGTGTTTTAAAGCTTTCCTATCCTGCAAAGCCTGGCTAAAATTCAAAACAGAACTGTTTTGCAAAGTGACACGAGCCTGGGTATAGCTGTCACTCACTGTCCGCCGTATTTATTCCAAATGGAAGCTTGATTGTTTTAGTCTGGAAAACGGTGATGATAACATCAACTTAAAAAACTGTTTTGAAAACCAAATGAACTAATGTCTGTAAAATACTGCCTGGCACATAGCAGGCAAGGCTGGCACTCAGTTAACGTCCCTTTAACCTCTTTCCTCATAACTACTCAGAAACAATAGGAAGTTCCCCTGTGGTGAAGGGGGTTAAGGATCTGGCATTGTCACTGCATTGGCTTGAGATGCTGCCGTGGCACATGTTCCACAGGTTCGATCCCTGGCCCGGAAATCTCCACATGCGGTGGGTGTGGCCAAAAAAACCCCTCCCAAAACAAAAACTATAATCCAAGCAAAACAATATACTGTGTTCCTCATTTCGACTAATACCATTCCTCATCTAGCCAGTCCCCTAAGCTGTCAGCTTTGAAAGGATCATTCACAGAGCCGGTCCAAACATACTTTTTGAGCACTTACCTCCAGCCCAGTAGTTCTCAGTGAGACAGGAGGGAAGCGGGCAGGGCAGAACCTTTAAGAGAACGATAAAGCTGATTAGACCCAAGATGGAGGGAAGTCTGACTACCCAGCCACCTCGAGCCTCATTATGCGCTCACTATAATACATTAGCATGTGAACCGCCCCGCCCACCAGCGCCATGACAGTTCTGATGCTGAGGAAGAAAGGCCACAAAGTGGGCGGTGCCCCACCTCCCGGAAACCCCGCCCCTTCCCCAAAAGGGTTGGAATAATTCTTCTACTTATTAGCCTGTGAAATTACTCTGCCCAAGAGTTCCCGTCCTGGCTCAGAGGAAAGGAATCTCTGACTAGCATCCATGAGGATGCAGGTTCGATCCCCAGCCTTGCTCAGTAGGTTAAAGATCCTCCATATGCTGTGGGTGTGGCCCTCAAAAGACACACACACACACATACACACACACACACACGAAAGTGAGATTTTTTTTGTCTTGTTTGTTTAGTGCTTTTCAGGTCCACACAGGGAGGTTCCCAGGCTAGGGGTCCAATCAGGGGTACAGCTGCCGGCCTACACCACAGCCACGCAGGGTCCCAGCCAGTCGAGTCTGTGACCTAACACCACAGCTCAGGCAACGCGGGATCCTTAACCCACTGCGGGAGGCCAGGGATCGAATCCGCAACCTCATGGTTCCTAGTCGGATTGGTTTCCGCTGAGCCACAACAGGAACGCCTTGTTAGAACATCTTAAATCTATCCCGCCCTCTTCTTTGCGCCTACCCTCTCCCAAATGTAAAATGCATTCTCTTCCATCTGTCTTAGGCCAGTGGGTCTCAAAGTTTAGCAGGCATCAGAATCACCTGGAGGGCTTGTTCACGCCCGGGGTGCTGGGACCCAGCCCGGGAGTCCCCAGGTGAGGTTTGATGCTGCTGCTCCAGGGACTAGGCTTTGAAAACCAGTGACCTAGGCTGTGACCTAGATTTCTATTTCTCTCTCCACCAGTCGCCTCGCCATCTTCTAAACCAAGGATCAACCAACTCTGGCCCCTCAGGCCCAATCCAGACCATAGCTTGTTTTGGGAAATACAGTTTTATTGGAACACAACCATGACGTATTATCTATGGCTGCTTTTGTGTACAAGGCAGGAAAACGTACTTGTGACAGAGACATGTGCCTTAGGACATAAGACCCACAGAGCCTAAAATATTGATGATCTGATCCTTTATGGAAAAAAAAAGTGCTGACTTCATTCTTCATACGCTGCGAAACAGACCTTCCAAAAATAAGACCCACTCTGTCACCTCCTGATTTAAAAATATCAGTGGAATCTAAAGTCCCCAGTGAGGTGCTCTCGGTGGTAACAAACCCAGCTAGTATCCATGAAGACACGGGTTAGATCCCTGGCCTCGCTCAGTGGGTTAAGAATCTGGCATTGCTATGAGCTATAGTCTAGATCGCAGACACAGCTTGAATCTGGCGTTGCTGTGGCTGTGGTGCAGGCCGGCAGCTGCAGCTCCGATTTGACACCTAGCCTGAGAACTTCCATATGCCGCAGGGATGGCCCTAAAATGACAAAAAATAAAAAAGGACAAAGTCTCCAGTGATAAGACAAGCCTTCCTTGGCCAGTCTTCACCGGCCAATCTCTTTGTACCCTATCCCATAATTTCACCATCCTGGACATCTTAACTGTCTCTGAACACGCTAAGATTCGGTCCCATGTCCCACACCTTGGCCGTCTATCTACAATACTATGCTCCCTTTCCTTCACAGGGTGAGTCACTGTATCATCTGTGAGTTTCACGTTTGAGAACTCAACGAGACGCTCTCCAGAGAGACAGGGAGAAAGAGAGTCTGCCCGCCCATTCTGCTTCGTGAGTTGGCATTTCTGAATGAACATAAGATGTGAGGCTTGAATCGGGTGCCTTCTCAGTCGCTCAGATCCACCGTGGCTCTCATATGTTCCCATGAGTATCTCACCACAGAGGGTGTAATCCCAGTGTTTAAAGATAAGTGTTTTTCCGACAACAGAGTCAATCAACACAAGCCAACTCTTCATCTGGTGCTCAAAGAAGACTTGACAATCTGTTCCTGAGCTGGAGGAAAATCTGGCTGTTTGCGGCTTCCTAGACACTGGATATCTGGTTTCTATACAGATAGATCCTCTACCTTATGGGTGGTTTAAGGGTTCATTTTAAACATAAGCATTTAGAGCCCAAGCCCAAAATAGGACCTGATTCATTCATTTTTTTCTTTTCTTTTTAGGGCCACACCTACGGTATGTGGAATTTCCTGGGCTACGGGTCAAATCAGAGCTTTTACTGCCAGTCTACACCACAGCCACAGCAGTGGAGGATCTGAGCCTCAGCTTTGACCTACACCACAGCTCAGGGCAACACCAGATCCTTAAGCCACTGAGTGAGGCCAGGGATCGATCCCACATCCTCACAGACACTATGTTGGGTTCTTAACCCACTGAGCCACAACAGGAACTCCAGATCTGACTCATTCTCTAAGCCTTAGTACAAACGTCCTTTCTTCTCATTTCTTCTGTTGTGGGGTCAGTCTTCCTCTTGCTCCCACAAGTACCTTCTGTTCCCTAAGTAATTTGTATGTATCTGTATTATAACATAGTACTGTAATTATTTATTTAATTTCCAGGATCTCTCCATTAGGCAATGAGCCACTCAGGGACAAGGGCACATTTTAGTAGATCCAGTGTCTGTGTCTTTTTAAGTATAAACATTTAACAAGGATTTACTGATGAAATGGATAAAGTCCTACCTACCACTTTAGACCACTTCCTTTTCTCTGAAATGATCTATGAACTCCCACTGAACTTTCACTGAATGCCTATGTTTTAACATCTCAATGCATTTTGATTTGTCCAATATTCATTATCTTTTTCCAACTAGATTTAAGCTTGTTCAGGTCAGAATCTATAAGTTTACCCTATTCTGACAATAAAATAATATTGGCTAGCGGCTTGATTGCTAATTTCAGTGTGATGTGTTAAGAAGAGAGAGGAGTTCTTCTGAGGCACCATGGTTTAAGAATCCAGCATTGTCACTGCAGCTGCTTGGGTTGCTGCTGTGGTGCTGGTTCAATCCCTGGCCCCGGAATCTCCACATGGCATGCAGGTGCGGCCAGAAAAAAAAAAGAGAGAGAGAGAGAGAGAGCGACCAATCAAATTAGTTTTTCCTTGGTCAAAGATTTGTTTATGCCTGTTTGTGCGAAGTTAAAGAGTGAATGCTACAGAGTGAATGTTTCTTTCTCCCCCAAATTCATATGTTGAAACCTAATTCTCAATGTCATGGTATTTTGGGGTGTGGCCTTTGGGAGGTGACTAAGTCATGAGGGTGGAGCCCCCATGAATGCAATCAGTACCCTTATAAAAGAGAACCCCAGAGAGCTCCCTCACTCCTTCATCTTATGAAGACACAGCAAGAAGATGCCATCTCTGCACCAGGAAGTGACCTGCACCAGACGCCAAATCTGCTGGTGCCTTGATCTTGGGCTTCCCAGTTTCCAGAACTTGAGACATGCATTTCCGTTGTTTATAAGCCCCCTGGTCTCTAGTATTATGCTATAGCCATCTGAAAGATTAAGACAAGTCCCAAATATGGCTCCACCTCACAAAGGGATCATCTCTCTTTATTTCAACAGAATTTGTGTTGAAAAATGAGCTACACCAGAGTTCCTATCGTGGCGCAGCGGAAACGAATCTGACTAGGAACCATGAGGTTGTGGGTTTGATCCCCGGCCTCGCTCAGTGGGTTTAGGATCCGTTGTGGCCGTGAGCTGTGGTGTAGGTTGCAGAAGAGGCTCAGATCCCACATTGCTGTAGCTGTGGTGTAGACCGGCAGCTGCAGCTCTGATTCGACTCTTAGCCTGGGAACCTCCATGTGCCTTGGGTACGGCCCCCGAAGAGACAAAAAAAAAAAAGTCACTAGCTACAATAATTTTTTTAAACACTTCATATTGTTTGATATACTTTTTCATTTATTTCTCTGATACAATATGTTGTTGCTAACTGATTTTAAAGGAAAATTATTTCACAGAGTTTCCTGGTGGCCCAGCAGTTAGGATTCAGCATTGTCACTACAGTGGTGTGGGTTTGATCCCTGCCTGGGGAATTTCATATGCTGCGGGCATAGCCAAGAGAAAAAGAAAAGAAAAATTATTCCAATTTTCTTTGCTTACTATTTTTTTAATGGTCTGAATGAGTCAATAGCCTGAAACTGTGCTTTTCTCTGACCCAGAAACATCGCTTCCAGGAATCTGTATTAAGGAAATAAGTAAATGGATGTGTAAGAACAGTTGTATAAGGCTGTTTATTCCAGAACAGAAATACAATTTCACTATATTGAAAATTGTATTTTCAATACAATAACTTCTATGTCCAACAAGAACGCTGATTAAAATAAGTTTAGAAAAGACAAAAAAAAAGAAAAAGAAAATAAGTTAGGTATATCCATACAATGAAAGGCTATGGGGCCATTAAAATTAATTATGTACAAAAATACTTACTCCCATAAAATATAACTATGCTATATAGTCAAGGGACAAAAGTAGTTTACCAAATGATGTGTATCGTGGTCTCTATTTTATGTAAATATACATACACATACATATATAAAGGAAAAAATTCCAGAAGAAAACATGATGGATATTGAATACACTGTGTGGTAGTAGTTATCTCTGGTGATGTGATTGTAGGTGATTTTCTTTTCTTTTCTTTTCTTTTCCTTTCCTTCCCTCCCCTCCCCCCCCTCCTCTCCCCTCCCCTCCCCTTCCCTTCCCTTTCCTTTCCTTTCCTTTGAGATTTTCCTTTGTCTTTTTAAGGCCACACTTGGGGCATATGGAGGTTCCCAGGCCAGAGATCGAATCAGAGCTGCAGCTGCCGGCCTAGCTACAGCCAACAGCAACGCCAGATCCGAGCTGCATCTTCGACCTGCACCACAGTTCATGGCAACACTGGATCCTTCACCCACTCAGTGAGGCCAGGGATTGAACCCGGGTCCTCATGGATACCAGTCGGGTTCGTTACTGCTGAGCCACATTGGGAACTTCTGTGGGTGACTTTCCTTTTTTGTTCATATGTAATTTTTAATTTTTCTATAAGTAGAAAAACTGTTACTTCTATAATGAAAATAGTTGACTCTAACCGGCAAAACTAGGTGCTTATTATAGGTGACAGTTGACTAATTTGTACAGAAAATGGCATCCATTTTTGTTCTAATTAATTTTATAAGCCTGTTCTCTCACTCCCTTTCTAACTTTCCCCTTTTTTGTCTCTTCTCAATTAAAGAAAGTTCTCTTTTACTGGCAAAACCATCAGTGAGTAACTTGTTGAGGCCTCTGGAGCTCAAATGTGCCTTCAAGTAAAAAGCAGGTAAAATGAAAAATTCACTGCTCCAGGGATCTGTTCTCTGAAGGAAATGTTCCTAAGACTACTAGGATTTTCTTTCACTCTGCTTGATTTTAATGGTTTTCAGCCTCAAGATAGCTGGGGACAACAGCCTTCTGAGGGATTCAGTGTGCGGTGGCCTTCTTGCCGGGACAGGCAGTGACACGCAGTGACCTGGGGAGTGGACATCTTTGAGGCAGTATCGCTGAAGCAAAGTAAACTGGAAATTGAGACAGTTCCCCAAGGCCTCTAACCCCTTCCCCCTGACCTATTTGTCTTTTCCAGACACATAACGCCTGGCTCTGAATTATCCTAATAATCCTGTATTCAGCATTTTACATATTTCCAGAACGGCTGCCCAGGATTCCTGCCTCCCGCCCTTTATCAAGGGCAATGCCATTGATGGGTCTGGCTTGCATGGCGCTGGCCCTGGGCTTCCCTGCAGGAGAGAAGCCGTCACTCCAGGAGACACTTGGACTTCTAATATCTTCTAATATTGCGACCCTGAACATGAGGTTAAAGGAACAGGGGAAAGGATCGGGACCTGGCATTGGCATGTACCATTTTTAGCTCCTGTGTTTGGCCCAGGTGGTGGGGGCGGGTGGCCACTCCACTCCTCTGTGTGTGGGTTTCCAGTTGAGAAAATGAACGGCGTGATGGAGTGGGCTGGCGAGCTACTTGGTGAAAGGCCAAGGAAAGAATGCCACAAACGCAGTATCCTCGGCGGTGCTAACGTCGATGGGGGTGCTCAGAATTCTCTCCCTGATTTTATCTCTGACTTGGTGTGCGTCCCTGAGCCCTGAGGCCACTGCTGTGGCCTCAGCTTTCTCATGCACAGACAGGTAATAATACTCTGTTCTCTCTCCTTTCATTATACGGGCACTGTGCGGATAAAATAGCAAGTTAATGAGATTGAAAATAGGAAGAAAATGTCTCTGAAGCCTTTAATGTTCTCAGATTATCAGGTCCTGATTAAATAGAAGTTATTGTTTCGAGAAAAATCGGTACGGTTCATATCGTGTACATATTGTTTCCTCCGGTGCTGTATTTATTTCGCAATTTCTCTTTCCTTTCTGCATGGATATAGAGGAAAATAGAGGCAAAGTAGAACAATAAGAACGAGAAAGCCTGAGAACAGAAGCCTGGGCAGTCGTGGTAAGCCTCAGACCCACGTTCTGACTGAAACCAGCACGAAAACTCCCCTCCGATAGATTTGGAACAGTGCGTTTAATAGGGTGACTAAAGCGTCCACCCTGGCAAGGATGTTCTCATGTGGCAAAATACTGCAGCTTTATCTTGGAAAAGCACTGATAATGCACTTCGTGAACACACACAATACTGAGGACATTTCCTGGAAAACCGTTGGCCTTTGCCTGGGACAGTTGCATCACCCAGAAATGTTTGTAGTTCAGGTTTATAAGCAACACAGGATCTGAAGCCAACTTGCAACTTTGGCTTAGGACAACCAAGTGCCAGTCTAAAATATTAGGCATTCTCCTATTTGTGTTTTTAGGAAAACTTTTTCCTCTCTAAGAGGCCAACAAATCAAAACAATAAACTCCCTTCTGAAAAAAACAAACATTTCTTTTGTCTTTTTTTCTTTAGGGCTGCACCGCAGGCACACAGAAGTTCCCAGGCTAGGGGTCGAATCAGAGCTATAGCTACTGGCCTACACCACAACCACAGCAATGCTAGATCCAAGCCGCGTCTGCGACCTACACCACAGCTCATGGCAACACCAGATTCTTAACCCACTGAGCGAGGCCAAGGATCGAACCTGTGTCCTCATGGATACCAGTCGGGTTCCTTACCACTGAGCCACAAGGCGAATTCCTGAAGGAAACATTTATTTACTTAATTCAGGTTTTTAAATGACTTCCTCTCTTGTGTGCCTTTCTTCTGTTTTAAAACTACATCTAGAAAGTGGCCAAAAAGTGTTCTTGAGTTTTCTACTGAATTTTTGTATCTCAAATATTTATCTTAGAGCACGGACCGCGAGGAAGTGTATTCTTTTCTAAAACTACAATCATTCTGGAAGGGCAAACAAGACTAATAACTACAATTACCAGCGGTACAGAAATGGGAAACGGGAGGGGGACTTCACCTTTTCATAGTTTGTGATGTTTGCACAAATCTTAATTACCTCCAAATTAAAATGCTACTTAAAAAGGAATGTTTACCTGTGGGAAAGAAATTGGCAGTGAAGAATGAGGAGCTGGAGATTTCTTTTTATGGAAGAATTCTGATTTTTGCAATGTGTATAAATAAGTGAGAAAAAAAGAAAGAAAGGGAGGGAGGGAGGGAAGAAGAGGCATTCCCTGGTAGCCTAGTGGTTAAGGATCCGAAGTTGTCACCGTGATGCCTTGGGTGGATGCTGCAGTGCAAGTTCAGTCCCTGGCCTGGGCACTTCCGCGTGCTGCAGGCTTGGCCCAAATACATATTTATTCATAATTAAAAAGAACAACAGAAAACATCAAAAAAAAAAAAAAAAAAACTTCTGTATTCCCTGCTCCCCAGAGAAGAATGGATGAGACTCTATTCCTGCCTTCTACACTCGGAGCTCCTTTCCCTGCGCCCAAGGGCTGCTCTATGGTTGTGGGACGGAGGCAAAGTCCATTCCAAAGTCCAAGCCAAATGCTGATTTCCCTGTTGAGCTTTCTCCATACAGACATAATAAGCTTACACGCTCCCTGTGAAAAAGCTACAGCCAGATTACACCAACACTGTAAAACCGTTTTAACACTTACTTCAGCTATTATTACACGTGACAAAGTCTTTGAAAGATCAACCCAATAAACCGTTCCTAGGAAATGTTTCCAGTGGAATACTTCTTGCATAAAATGCTGCTTTGCTTAGGTCACAGGAATTAAGATGATGAAACCTAAAGTCAGGAATGAAAACCTATCGACTATAATGGAAAAAATAAAAATCACTAAAAAAAAAAAGAAAATGTATATTCTCAGCCGAATATTTTTATTTATTTATTTATTTATTTATTTGTCTTTTTGCCTTATCTATGGCCGCACCCGTGGCATATGGAGGTTCCCAGGCTAGGGGTCTAACAGGAGCTGTAGCTGCCGGCCTTCGCCACAGCCACAGCAACGCGGGATCCGAGCCGCGTCTGCAACCTACACCACAGCTCACGGCAACGCCGGATCCTGAACCCACTGAGCAAGGCCAGGGATCGAACCCGCAACCTCATGGTTCCTAGTCGGATTCGTTAACCACGACGGGAACTCCCAGAGCCGAATATTTTTAGAGAAACCTCTAGCCATGATAATATTTCCCAGTCCTCTTTTTAGGCACGCAGAAAATAGAAATAGATTGTCTTCTTTCCATGGCAGCGAATATATATGCGGGTATTATAAATATGACAAGATTCCAAATTTGACAGTGTATATCGCTATGACATGTATCTTCATTCAGCCATCAGTCATTTCTCTTGCTATTCACGAGGCTCTGCATGAGACGCTCTGCAGATATGGAAATAATAAGGCCCCATCGGAAGACGGCAGGCCGATGGGAAAATCAGAGATCACAGGCCAGTGTGATAAGGAAGGAGTTGTTATGTAGCCACCAGTATATTCTAGAGTCAGGAAGGAAAATAACACCTCTCCTGGAGGCCGCCTGTGGAGCAGAAAAAGAGCAGCGTGTTTAAAGCACTTAACCCAAACCTGACTCATCATAAGGGATTACTAGGGATTAGCTATTTTCTTTCCTTTCCTTTTTTTTTTTTGGTCTTTTTGGCTTTTCTAGGGCCGCACTCGCGGCATATGGAGGTTCCCAGGCTAGAGGTCTAACAGGAGCTGTAGCTGCCGGCCTACACCACAGCCACAGCAACGCGGGATCCGAGCTGCGTCTGCAACCTACACCACAGCTCATGGCAACGCCAGATCCTAAACCCACTGAGCAAGGCCAGGGATCGAACCCGCAACCTCATGGTTCCTAGTTGGATTTGTTAACCACTGAGCCACAACAGGAACTCCGGGATTAGCTATTTTCAAGGAGGTAGCTGAGTTATAGAGTATTTGGGAAGCATTTCAGAATAATATGTAACTCAGTCTGAAAGTGGGGGAGAGAAGAGAGAGAGGAAATAGGAAGATGTACTTTTTTTTCTTTTCTTTTTTAGGAGTGCACCTGTAGCATATGGAAGCTCCAGGCTAGGGGTAGAATCAAACCAGGAACTGTCAGCCTACAGCCACAGCAGCTGTAGCTGAGCGGCATCTGAGATCCATGCTGCAGCTTGTAGCAACGCCGGGTCCTAAACCCACTGAGTGAGGCCAGGGATTGAACCCGAATCCTCGTGGATAGTAGTCAGATTCTTAACCCACTGAGTCACAAAGGGAACTCATGGAAGAAGATGTACTTTAAAATCTAGTTGAAGGAAAATAAATAAGTAAATAAAACTTAATTGATAGTTTCCAATACTGCATGAAGTTCACAGATAATTAGTTGATGATCTTAAATCAAAAGAAGGCTGTATTTCATCAGGAGCTTGAGTTAAAGCAGAGACGTATCACTTAGTATACTAGAATAAAAGAAGCCACGGCTTCCACCTTAATCACCTATGACTCTTATTTTATTTTATTTTATTTTTGCTCTTCAGGGCCACACCTGAAGCATATGGAGGTTCCCAGGCTAGGGGTCAAATCAGAACTACAGGGGCCGGCCTACGCCACAGCCATAGCAATGCAGGATCCGAGCTGCGTCTGCAACCTACACCACAGCTCAGGGCAATGCCGGATCCTTAACCCACTGAGCAAGGCCAGGGACCGAACCTGCAACCTCATGGTTACTAGTCGGATTCGTTTCTGCTCTGCCACAACCGGAACTATTTTATTTTATTTTATTTTGCTGCACCTAAAGCATGAAGAAGTTTCTGGGCCAGGGATTGAACCCGGGCCACAGTAGTGACAATGCCAGATCCTTAACCCCCTGCATCTCAAGAGAACTCCAGCCTGTGGACATTTTAGAATGACTCTTTTTTGTGGGTGGCTGTGCTGTGTATTGCAAGATGTTTAGCAGCCTCCCCTGTCTCTACCCAGAGATTCCAGAAGATGCCAGAGCAGCCTCCTGGTTGTGGCACTCAAAAATGTTGTCCAGAAGTTCCTATCAAGGCTCAGTGGTTAAGGAACCCAACTAGTACCCATGAGGACACAGGTTCGATCCCTGGCCTCGCTCAGTGGGTTAAGGATCTGGCATTGCTGTGGCTGTGCTGTAGGCTGGCAGCTGTGGCTCTGATTAGACTCCTAGACTGGGAACTTCCATATGTTGCAGGTGCAGCCCTAAAAAGACAAAAAAAAAAATGTGTCCAACCATTGCCAAATGTCCCCTGGGGGTGAAAATTGCCTCCTAGTTAAGAACCACAGCCTTAAACCAAGATAATTTCATTACAATTTTATTAAGTCTTATAAGCTACGAAGATACACATGGAAAAATAAGATTGATAGAGTATTAAATATTTTCCTCTTATTTTGATTGCTGCTAAATGTATTGTAATGAAAACTATCAAATTAATGTGTCTAGAGACTGGTTTTTTCTCATTTCCATTTGCCAGTCATAACAGGTCTGAGACATAATCCAGGAAAAAGGCTCAGATTTGACATGGGTACCACTTAGCTCAGAGAAGGGTGAGCCATTCTTGTTTCTCAGTACCTCTATTAACTTAAGCTTTCTTGGCAGAAACTGTAAAATACCGGTCTTTAGTCATTAAGGCCACCAGCCTCGACACTGCTGACTCTCGCTTCCTGCTGTCTTGCCCTGGTCTACTGACACAAGATTCTGGGGGTGGTGACCGAGGTCATTCGTGCTCTTCCCTGAACTTGATGGGAAACTGTAAAAAGCAAAGGTAGCCCAGAGGGCACTAGGAAATTTTTGTTTATTTGTTTACCTGCTGGTATAATTGCATCCTACCTCTCATGGTACTTCCCTTTTTTTTTTTTTTTTTTTTTGCTTTTTAGGGCCATACCTGCAGCATATGGAGGTTCTCAGGCTAGGGGTCTAATCAAATTTACAGCTGCCAGCCACAGCCACAGAAACACGGGATCCGAGCCACATCTCCAACCTACACCACAGCTCACAGCAACTCCTAATCCTTAACCCACTGAGCAAGGCCAGGAATCGAACCTACAACCTCATGGTTCCTAGTTGGATTAGTTCCACAGGGAACTCTGGAAAAAAGAAAACATTATTTTTAATGACATCCTCAGGATAAGAGGTGGGTATGAGGGAGTTCCCTTGTGGGACACTGGGTTAAGGATCTGGCATTGTCACTGCTGTGGCACAGGTTTGAGCTCTGGCCCAGGAAGTTCCACATGCTGTAGGAACAGCCAGAAAAGGAAGAAAAAAAAAAGGGAGCTGGGTATCCTTAATCGCAATTTATTGATGATTCCTCTGCCAGTACAGAAAGGATCAAAGTGTTCTTTTTCTTTAGATGGTTTATATCATTTTTACTTCCAAAATGCTATTGAGAGTTTTCCTTAAAAACCATACATGCATATACAAGCATGTATATGGAGGAATAGCCGTCTTTTATTAGAAGCCAAAATTAGAGCATACTGTAGACATTTTTCTACAGATTACCTTTTTTACTTGACAATATAATGCAGTCAATTCCATATCAGTTCATCAGACTATAACTCAGTCTTTTAAACAGATGCACAGTATTCCATTGCATAATTTATTTCACTAGCTCTTTATTGACAGCCATGTGGCTTGTTTCCAGTATTTTGTTACTAAAAATTCTGTAATGGGAGTTCCCTTCTTGGCTCAGCGGTTAACAAACCAGACTAGGATCCATGAAGATTCGGGTTTGATCCCTGGCCTTGCTCAGCGTGTTAAGGGTCCTGCGTTGTGTGAGCTGTGGTGTAGGTCGCAGGCACAGCTCAGATTCTGCATTGCTTTGGGGGACTGGGCCTCTCGCATGGCCACTTCCATGCTTTGGCTATAGCTCTGATTGGACCTCTAGCCTGGGAACTTCCATATGCCACAGGTGTGGCCCCAAAAAGCAATAAATAAATTTAAAAATAAAAATAAAAATACTGTAATGAATACATATATTTACACAGTCTTTGTAATTCTTTTTTTTTTTTTTTCCCTGCATTTATGGCCTGGGGAAGTTCCAGGGCCAGGGATCAAACCCAAGTCACAGAACTGACAAAGCTGGATCATTAACCCACTGAGCCACCACAGAATTCCCTATATATGATTTTTATTTTTTTTGCTTTTTAGGGCCATACTTGTGGCATATAGAAGTTCCCAGGATAGGGGTCGAATAGGAGCTACAGCTGCCGGCCAACGCCACAGCCACAGCAATTTTGGGATCCCAGCTGTGTCTGTGACCTACAGCACAGCTCACGGCAATGCCAGATCCTGAACCCACTGAGCGAGGCCAGGGATCGAACCTGCATCCTCATGGATATAGCTGGGCTCGTAACTACTGAGCCACAACAGGAAATTCCTGATTTTTTTATATATATAATCATTCAGATATAGTAATAAAGGTACAGTATGTTAGGATAAAACCATGTTTTGTGGTGGGAAAATTTTCACACTCATACTATTTTGAGAATCCCACTTTAAACCACTGAATGTTCAGCTCATTTCTTATTCTCTTTCAAACTTTGAACATGATTTAACTCTACACCCAGTGTATCTTCGTTTATCACCCCAAGAGCTTGACACAAAAGTCAGTTCACTGACTACAGTGAGGATGAGATGAACTATGACAGGGGGTCCCTGGAGGGTGACTGTAAGAAGACAGAAGCCAAGTGGGCTGTGTCACCCAGGGAGGGGCTGTGTCACCCAGGGAGCCGCCGTGTCGAAGCATGCAAGTGGCCATGCGAGAGGCCCAGTCCTCCAAGCCTGTCAATTATGGGGAACCACAGAAACGAAATTGTCAGGTAAGGCAAAGGGTTGTTCGATTGTATCAAAAGAAAAAGTCCAGACCTGACAAACAGGATCGTACACCCAATTCAAACGCAACAGAGCAAGGAGTACCAGGCCCTCAGGCAAGTCCCAGAGCTGAGTTCATTAAATAATCCAATGCATTCTTTTTTTTTTTTAAGGGCCTCACCTGAGGCATGTGGAGGTTCCCAGGCTAGGGGTCGAATCGGAGCTACAGCTGCTGGCCTACACCACAGTCACAGCAAGACCAGATCCGATGGGATGGAAATGCTATAAAACTGGGTTGTGATGATCTTCGTTACAACTATATATATAATAAAATTCATTGAGTAATTAAAAAAAAAAGACCAGATCCAAGCCACGTCTTTGACCTACACCACAGCTCATGGCAAAGCCAGATCCTTAACCCACTGAGCGAGGCCAGGGAATGGAACCTGCATCCTCCTGGATCCTAGTCGGTTCCTTAACCACTGAGCCAAGAAGCGAACCCCCCCAGGACATTCTTAACAAAAGGAAAGGCTGGTTACCTTTAAGGCAGGCTGCTGTCAAACCTCAACTGTGTGTCATGAATCCTCTTTCTAGTCTCCCCCAAAAGAGACCTACTCAGGAACGCTCCCCACTGGTTCCATGACTTTAGAGAGGATTTTGCAGATCAGGATACTGTTTGGAATCTGTAGGAAATCCGTTTGGATGACACTGGAGATTCTGGAGCAAGTCCATGCCTCCTGAAGTCATCCTCTCGTCCTTTCGAGAGAGCCTCTGGCTTGCTGCTAGTCTCATGAGTTGCTCACGGTGAGAGGGTGACCTGCGGAGTCCATTTCTGAGTGTGCGAACATCAAATGGACTCCAGATCTGCCGCTTACTAGCAGTGTTATGATGATCAGCTATTTAATTTCTTTAAGCCTCGGTTTCCTTTTTCTGTAAATGGGTTATACAAAATCCCTGGGCAGATCTCCTAGGATTGTTGTGAGGAGTAAATGAACAGGATGTACTGTGGACTTAAATCTGAGCTGGCATACGGTAACTCCACATGCATGGGAAAGGCTGTTATTGCTGCTATCGTCACTACAGCTACCGTTTTATTTAAAGAGCAGGATTCCATAGGGTGCGAGCAGAACATAACCATTTCTTCCCTCTACTGCCCATCCGACCCCACTCAGTAACACCAGCCCTTCCCTAGCTCTTGGCTGAATCTAAGTTAAGTCCTAAGACACCCCCTCACCACTCTCAGGCCCTGTGAAGTTCTCTGTCACGTGCAGTCACAGGACACTCGTATTTCCATTTCATGAACAAGCTGTTTGATGTAAATTTTGATTTCATCTAATTGAATTGCTGTCCCTTTCTGAACAAGAGCCAATGGCTAATTTGGTTTTTCCTAGTGAAGTATCGATAGCTAATGACTGCATATGGATCTGGTTAATAGATAGCTGTATTCAGTATTACTGCACATCCCCAAATTGATTTCAGCTTTACAGATCCTGAACAATAGCATGGATTCCCAGAGCAACTGTGAGGATGAGGATTTCTCCCCTCCTACTAAAAGAAGGGTTGGGAGTTCCCGTTGTGGCTCAGTGGGTTACGAACCCAACTAGTATCCGTGAAGAGGCAGGTTGGATCCCTGGCCTCGCTCAGCGCATTAAGGATACGGTGCTGCCATGAGCTGCAGTGCAGGTCGCAGATGTGGCTCAGATCCTGCATTGCTGTGGCTGTGGCATAGGCCAGCAGCTGCCAATTCGACCCCTAGCCCAGGAACTTCCATGTGCCGCAGGTGCGGCCCTAAAAAGAAAAAAATAAAATAAATAAAAGGAGAGCTGGGAGTTCCTGTTGTGGTGCATTGGAAACGAATCTGACTAGTAACCATGAGGTTGCAGGTTGGATCCCCAGCCTCAATCAGCCCTGCGTTGCTGTGGCTCTGGTGTAGGCCAGCAGCTATAGCACCGATTTAACCCCTAGCCTGGGAACTTCCATATGCGGAAGGTGCGGCCATAAAAAGCAAAAACAAAAAAAAAAAAGTAGAGCTGGCTGGCCCGAATCATGATTTATGATTTATAAACACTTCAGTTTGGCCTGTTGAGCAGGAACTTGAAAAGGGCAAGTTTGTTTACAAAGAAGAGACATATAGATTCTGTCACTGAGTTAATTACAGCAGACATAGGAGATTGGTCACTTCTGTGGTGGCGCACAGGGCTGAAGAACAAGGGGCATCTGTTCTCAGACGATTATATTTTTTTGTCCTGAGCAGCATCCCACTCAGTGTGGCTGACTCCTCTCCTCCGGACTTGCCTGTAATATTAGTTACATCAGTCCTAATCAATTGATATGTCATATAACGTGAGCATGCTTCTACGTTTCACAATCAAAAGAACTTAATATATTAGCCTCACAAAACAATGATCTATTCTTTCTCATTCCTAATAGCTATGCTTCTTGGTTCTATTTCTTGTCTTAAGGCATCGACCAGACTTTTATTAAATAATATTGGCAATAGCAAGAATCCTTTTCTTATTCCTGATATTCATGGCAATCCCTCTGGAGCATTTTTGGTATGTGCTATCCCTCTGAGAATCTGATAAGAGTTAACTCTAGAAAAACGCATGTAGCTACAATTTTTTTTTTTTTATGGTTTTAGAAGTTTCAAGGACCATGGACTACATGGAAATTTTTTGTGAATTTCATTACTAAGTATGAGATTGGCTACTGGTTTAAGATTTTTTTTTTTTGTCTTTTTAGGGCCCCACCTGTGACATATGGAGGTTCCCAGGCTAGGGGTCTAATCGGAGCTGTTGCTGCCGGCCTACACCACAACCACAGCAACACAGGATCCAGGCCACGTCTGCGACCTACACCACAGCTCACAGCAACGCTGGATCGTTAACCTGCTGAGCCAGGCCAGGGATTGAACCCACATCCTCAGGGACACTAGTCGGGTTTGTTTCTGCCATGCCACGACGGGAACTCCTGATTTAAGATTTTTTTATCATCTTAATAAAGATTTCTTATAGTGCTAATTTGTACACAAAAATAATGAATATCATCAAATATCTTTTATCATCAATCAACATATGTATATATTCTTTCTCTTTAGTCTTGTTAGTGCTGAATTATATTAATCTGCTTATCAAACCATCCTTGTATTCCTGGAATAAATTTTATTTGGATTTGATATATGATCATTTTAAGTTTCTCTCAGATTTAATTTACTGGCATTATATTAATGACAGCATTTGAATTTACTAAAAGGATTATAGTACAGCTAGAAATATTTTCAAATATACAAAATTGTAAGAATAATTAGTTGTTGGTTAAGCCTCTGTTGGCAAGAAAATACTATCAATTAAAGCATATTTTTTTCTTTCTTTATTTCTTTTCTTTCTTTCCTTTCTCCCCCCCCCCCCCATTCTGGCAGCATGCTGAAGTTCCCAGGCTAGGAACTGAATGTGGGCTGCAGCGGTGACCCAAGCCACAGCAGCGATAATGCCAGATCCTTAACCCACTGCACCAACAGGGAACTCTCCAAGCATCTCTTTTGTAAGCATTCTGGTATATAGTGAAGAATTTGGAAGTTCAGAAATTACAGATTTGAAATGAGATGCTGATCAAACCCTCTCATTTTCCGGAGAGGTTAGGTGACTTGTGTAAGATCACACTGCTTAATAGTGGCAGCACTGGTTGTACAAGCAAGTGGTATAAACAAGTTGTTGAGGCTGAAAGAGAAAATCAGGGGAAAGACTTGTCTCATTGCCAGTGGAACATTCACTGTATGGGAGAGTGAAAAGAGTAACTGGATTTGTTTCTGAAACACTGAAGGTTTCACAAAGAAATGATGTAAGCATTTTAATAACTTAAAGACATGACTGTCATCTTTACAGGATGAAAAATATTATTGGGCTTGATATTCCCATATCTTTCAGTTCCAACTCTTTCACTTTCTCTGTATGTGTGCTTGCACGGTTCTCCCAGCACACACCAGGGAAGCCATCCTGCCAAGTACAGGCTAAATACATTACCAACAGGAATGAAAGAAACAGAGAACACATGAAAGAGGCTTTGAGGACAGATATTTCAGAAAGTCTCTAACTTTTAAAACTGCCTGGAACTATACCAACACATGTGTAGGGCCCAGGCAAAGCAGGGGCTTCGCTTGCTTGCTGTTTGTACAGGTCAGAATGCTTGTCTTTTAAGATCGCAAACAGGATCCTGTGAATCCGGCTTGATCAGCTTTGTGCTGAACCTTTCTACCCAAGTGCTCCCTCCCTTTATCCTCCTTAACTCAGACTCAGCTGGAGCCCCAGGCCAGTACCTGACTTCACGTGTGGGCCAGGGCTGGCTTTCAAGGGCTGTGACAATGGGGCTGAAACATCTGCTTTGTTTGAGTAACCGGGGAGAAAACTCAGCCAAACTGGTTGTTTGGTGCAACACAACAGAATCATCAGTCAGAGGACTGATTTTTTTTTCTTCCAACTGCTGTGTTGACACTGCTTCAGATTCTAATCTGATGGAACATTTTATTGAAGGCATGCTATGAAGAGTACCCCTTAAAGCTATACACATTTTTTTAACCATGAAGGGGCTGTTATATTTCCTATTTATTTGAATCTCCAAGCACTGCAGCCGATAGAGCAGTCAGTATTATCCTGATGTGAAACTGAAGCTCAGAGGACTTGATTGATTTGCTCCACGTCTCATGGCTTTTTTATTTTTTATTTTCTTTTGGTTTATGCGAAGTTCTGAGGCAAGGGGTTGAATTGGAGCTGCAGCTGCCGGCCTACTCCACAGCCACAGCAATGCTGGATCTGAGCCACATCTGCGACCTACACCATAGCTCACAGCAACACTGGATCCTTAACCCACTGAGCAAGGCCAGGGATCAAACCCGAGTCCCCATGAATACTGCTCAGGTTCATTACCATCGAGCCACAATAGGAACTCCCTCATGGCTTTTCAGTGGTGGAGCTAGAACGGGAGCCCCCAGGTGCCTGATTTTAACGGATTTCTTTTCTTACTATGTATACTTTCTGAGAGAATGTTGTATATGTCAGGGTTTTACAATTTTAAATTCTCCCAAGTATGTGTGGGCTAGAAAGCATTCAAAAATAAATATTGTGTAAGTCGTAAATATATTTTGATGAGGAAACCTATTTACATACATATTTGGAGGAATGCTGAAGGGAACTAAAATCTTTTTTTTTTCTGACTGAGCATTGCCAGGACTGGGATTGAACCAGAGTGACATAGCAGTGACAATGCCAGATCCTTAACCTGCTGAGCCACCAGGGAACTCCTGAAATCTGTTTTTAATATAGTGTAATGGATATATATGAACTGTCTTTGTGGAAATACTGATATATTACAACAAAACCTAATAGGTCAGAATTTAGGACAATTAAAAAATTATTTTTCAAAAATATTTTTTTCCTCATGGGAATTTTAAAACATATACAGAAGAGTATGATGAACCCATCACTCCACTTCAGCAATTATCAACATATGACCAATCTTCTTTTATCATCACCCTTTCCTTCCACCACCCCTTCCTTGGATTATTTTTTTAAGCTTTTTATTTTTTCTATTATAGTTGATTTACAAGGTTCTGTCAATTTCTGCTGTATCCTTGTTTTTTTGTTTGTTTTGCTTTTTGCTTTTTTGTTTAGGGCCGCACTCGCAGCATATGGAAGTTCCCAGGCTAGGCAGGGGTCTAATTGGAGCTGTAGTCTCCGACCTACATACACCACAGCCACAGCAACGCGGGATCTGAGCCAAGTCTGCGATCTATACCACAGCTCACCGCAAAGCCGGATCCTTAACCCACTGAGCAACACCAGGGATTGAACCCGCAACCTCATAGTTCCTAGTCAGATTCGTTAACCACTGTGCCATTACAGGAACTCCTCATTGGATTATTTTAAAGTAAATCCTAGACATTATACCATTATGTTCAAAATCGTTCACTGTGTATCTCTAAAAGATAAGGAGCTTTTCCCTCGAATCACAGGATTATTACAATTTTTAATAGTTAACACTGATTTCTTAGTACCATCTACTATCCAGTTAGGGTTCAAATTTTTCTGATAATCCCCAAAATATCCTTTATAGCTAGTCTGCTCATATCAGATTCAAACAAGATTCACACATCAAATTTGCCGAGTATGTCTTTACATCTCTTTTAACCTAATTTCTGTCAAGAGAATTATTTTTAATTTAATTTTATTTTATTTATTTATCTTTTTAGGGATGGAACCTGCAACCTCATGGTTCCTAGTCGGATTCGTTTCCACTGTGCCACAACAGGAACTCCTCAAAAGGATTATTTTTTAAATAACTGCCCCTAGAAGAATTCTCTGGCATTTTGTGGAGGAATTTCATATATATATACCATACTTGATCTATTCTAAAGCAGGATGGATTGTAAGATGCATTATTATTTTCTGTATCATTAAGAAATTTAAAACACTGATGATTTTAATTGTCAGATGCCACCAGTTATAAAATATATTCCAATTCTAGAGATATAAAAATGGGGAAACACTGTCTTAAAATCAGTGAAACCTGGCAGTTGGAACACAGAGAGTTCACGTGCCATTTTTTTATTTCAAGACGGGGTGCAGGAAAGGCAGATGGGAAGTGTAGAAAGTCTCCTAGGTAAGAACGGGTCAGTTATGGAATTCCCATCGTGGCTCAGTGGTTAATGAACCTGACTAGTATCCATGAGGACTCTGGTTCAATCCCTGGCCTCATTTAGTGGGTTAAGGATCCAGCACTGCCATGAGCTGCCGTGTAGGTTGCACACGAGGCTCGCATCTGGCGTTGCTGTGGCTGTGGCCTAGGCCTGTGGCTACAGCTCCCATTTGACCCCAAGCCTGGGAACTTCCATATGCCACAGGTGCAATAAAAAGGCAATAAAAAAAAAGAGGAATGGTTCACTTTTCTCACCCAGAACAGATGTAGAATGAACAAGGAGCTCTTACAAGAATCTAACTGCAGCAGCTCAGGTCACCAGCGAGGCACAAGTTCCATCCCCGGCCGGGCGCATTGGGTTAAAGGATCTGGCACAGGTCACACTTGTGGCTTGGATTCAGTCCCTGGCCTGGGAACTTCCATATGCCACAGGTGCAGCCATAAAAACGAAAAATAAACAAACAAATAAAAAATAAAGAATGAAGAACAAGTTCTACCCCTTGTTTTCACGGCTAATCATCATGAGCCCCTTTCTCCTGTGAGCTCTGACTTCAAGTTTGACACAGAACCTTTAGTTTTTATAGTGTTTATACCACATTTAATGTACGTCAGTGCTTAAACATGCTACACGTTTCATCTCTGAGAAAGCAACGAAAGGCTTATTCTTTTGGTTACACTGACTTTAGGATGTTAGGTAAACCCAGTTTGAAAAATGCATATTCGTGACGCCACTCTGGCCTTCGGAACGCTGCGTAGACTCCTTTCTCCTGGTTTGTGCCACCAAGGGGTGCTTGATAATATTCCTGGTATCAGCTGCATGACACAGGGAGGAAAACGAGGCCAAATTCTATTTTGGCCTCAAATATGGTAGTTTTCAGGTTTTTTTACATCTTATCGATATTGACGTCACAGATTCGTTCTTGATAAGAAGAATGTCCACTTCAAAGACCTTGGGCTTCAATCTCTTCCCTTCTTGTTAACATAAGCCTCTTGATAAGGAAGGCTACGAGGGTAGGAAGGTGTATAATTGAAGCGCAGGTCCTAGTATCTACGAAAACAGGCTCTAAACTCTTTGGCCTTGGGTTACTGGCAATTTTCGAAAATCCAAAAACTTTGAATTCTCCCTGGAGAGATTCCAACCCAGGGCTAAAGAATTTTGCTTCTAGCTATTTGAGCTTATAAAAAGAATCCGGGTTGTTTATTTACCAGATCTGAAGTTGGCCAAAGGCAATTTACTCCAAAGGCTCTCAGAAACTTGGGATATAGAAATTTTTCTTTCTTTTCCTTTTTCTTTTTTTTTTTGTCTTTTGTTGTTTTAGGGCCACACCTGCAGCATGTGGAGTTTCCCAGGCTAGGGGTCTAATTGGAGCTGTAGCCGCCAGCCTACACCACAGCCACAGCAATGCAGGGTCCGAGCCATATCTGCGACCTACACCACAGCTCATGGCCACGCCGAATCCTTAACCCACTGAGCGAGGCCAGGGATCGAACCCGCAACCTCATAGTTCCTAGTCAGATTTGTTTCCACTGAGCCATGACAGAAACTCCAGAAATTTTTTCTGAAAGTACAAATGTACTGCCAAAGTTTTTGGTATATATGTGCCCTCTGTGGTATAGAAATGGCTTTGTTCTAGAATTTCCTTTCTAAGGCTATAGAAGTTCAAACATGGAGAATGTAAAACCAAGGTTCCGGGTAAATCCGCAACTTATTGTTGATCTTCTGTTTCTGCCTCGATTATTGAAAGGAATAAAGTCTTTGAATTTTGTCATAAGGACTTTTATTCAGCAGATTATTAATCAGCTTTTCCTTTCCACCGGTTAAGTTTCAGGGATAGTTTACTCAAAATGTATTTGGAATTCTGCCCTAAACTTACCTATTTTTCTTTTCCCTGTTTTTTCCTTTTTTTCTTTTCAGGGCCGCACCCGCGGCATATGGAAGTTCCCGAGCTAGGGGTCAAATGGGAGTTGCAGCTGCAGGCCTACACCACAGCCACAGCAATGCCAGATCCTTAACCCACTGAGCCAGGCTAGGGATCAAACCCACATCCTCATGGATACTATGTCATGTTCTTAAACCCCCTGAGCCACAACAGGAACTCCAACTTATCTATTTTTCCTAAGTGATGAGAAAAAGGCTTAACTGCAGCTTGCTGTTTATAGTTAGTAAGTAGCCTGGTATCCAGGGAATTTTCACCTGATACTTTGAGGTTGAACCTTGCTACTTACCAGTGAGAACTGGTTGGTTAAAGGGAAAGACAATCAGAAGTAACGCATATAGGAGTTCCCGTGTGGCTCAGTGGGTTAAGAACCCAACACAGTGCCCGTGAGGATGCAGGTTCGATCTCTGGCCTCACTCAGGGGGTGAAGGATCAGGCATTGCCACCAGCTATGGTGCAGGTCACAGATGCAACTCCAATTTGCCCCCTAGCCTGGGAACTTCCATGGGACTCAGGTGCAGCCGTAAAAAGAGAGAAAAAAAAAAGGTAATACATATAAAGTTCAATGAATACATGTGACAGGAGCATTAGAAATTTGAAAATAGGTGCTCTTAGCTGGAAACAAATTTTAAAAGGGAGAATTACTTAGATATTCAGAAGCAGAAAAGGTGTAAGAGTAGACATATTTTTTTAGTAAAGTTAACAATAAACAGTATTCTTTTTCACGGTGGTAAAATAAAGTTCTAATCTTACATATTAATTAGAAAGAAAACATTCAAACCCCATGGATCCTTTTTTCTCTTAGTGCTTACAATTGAATCCAGACATAGTCATCATTTGAACAGAGTCCTCAAGCATTGCTTGAAGAACGGTTAATTATGTTCATATCCTGTTTGTACCTGCCCATAAATTTTATAGTTCTGTGAACCTAGAAGTGAACCTCTTTTTCAGTAAATGTTTTATTGAAGTTATATCTTGAGAAAGGTTCGTGAAATAATTTTTGCAAAATGAACGACTCACACGACCACTACTCAGATCAAGAAAGAGACTGCAGGAGTTCCCGTTGTGGCTCAGCAGGTAACCAACACCACTAGCATCCGTGAGGATGCAGGTTCGATCCCTGTCCTCACTCAGTGAGTTAAGGATCTGGCATTGCCATTGAGCTGTGGCGTGGGTCACAGACGCACTTGGATCCCGTGTTGCTGTGGCTGTGGCGTAGGCCAGTAGCTATAGCTCCGTTTGGACACCTAGCCTGGGAACCTCCATATGCCACGGGTGCAGCCCTAAAAAGACAAAAAAAAGAAATAGACTACAACACCACAGAAAGCCCCTTGGGTCCCCTGGTGGTCATTCCTCACTCCAAAACTAATTACTATTCTGACTTATTTCACCAAAATTTTGCCTCTTTTTGATCTTTGTAAAAGTGTGATCAAAAGTATGCATTATTTTGAATCTGATTTTAGTCCACATTCATGTTTGGTGAAAATCATTCTTACTGTTGTGTGTAGCAGTAGGGTGTCCATTTGTATTGCTGTATGTATTCCACTGTATGAAAACATCATAATATAGGTATCCATTCATAATACTAAATTTTTGAATCCATTGAATTTTTTTGGGGGGGGTCAAACCCATGGCATGTGAAAGTCCCCAGACCAGGGTGCTTGTGCTGCAACAGTGACCCAGGCTGCTGCAGTGACAATGCCAGACCCTTAACTCGCTGTGCCACGTGGAACTGACTATCCATTGGGAATACTGATGAACAGTTGTATTTGTTTTGAGTTTTGAGCTACTGTGAATCTTCCTGCTAATAAACACGTGTGTATGTGACTTTTTGTACACATACATGTAAATTTTCCTTGGCTATTCAGTGAAAAATGGAAGAGTTGAGTAGATTCAACTTTACTAGATACTGTCAAAAAGTTTTTCAAAAATTGTCATACACACATTTATACTTCCATCAGCAGTGCATGAAAGTTCAAATTGCTTCACATTCTTGCCAAAATTTGGTATTGTTAGTCTTAACTGTTTTGGTGGATGTGGTTTTAATTTGCATTTTCCTAGTGATTAATAACATTGAACGCTTTTTTTTTTTTTTTTTTGTCTTTTCTAGGGCCGCCCCTGCAGCATATGGAGGTTCCCAGGCTAGGGGCTGAATTGGAGCTGTAGCCGCCGGCCTACACCACAGCCACAGCCACATAGGATGCAAGCCTCATCTGTGACCTACACCAAAGCTCATGGCAACACCAGGTCCTTAACCCACTGAGCGAGGCCAGGGATCAAACCTGAGTCGTGGATGGCAGTCAGATTCGTTTCTGCTGAGTCACTACAGGAACTCCTAACAAGTTTTATTTCTTCCTTTGCTATTTGAATAACTTTTTTTTTTCTTTTCCTTTTTTTTTTTTTACAGCTGCACCATGGCATGTGCAAGTTCCCAGGCCAGGGGTCAGAGTCGTAGCAGAGGCCTATGCCACAGCCACAGCAACACCAGATCCAAGGTGCAAATTGCAGCAATACTGCATCCTTAACCCACCGAATGAGGCAAGGGATCAAACCCTCATCCTCACAGAAACTTTTCTTTTTTTTTGGTCTTTCCAGGGCTGCACCCGCGGCATATGGAGGTTCCCAGGCTAGGGGTCTAATCGGAGCTGTAGCTGTATGTTGAGTTGTTAACCCACTAAGCCTCAAAGGGAACTCCTAACTTTCCTTTTTCTCTTTCTTTTTCTTTCTTCCTTCCTTTCTTTTTCTTATTGCATTGGCTAAGTTCTGTAGTTCAATGTTGATGAAAATAGTGATCATGAGCATCCATGTTTTATTCTTGATTTCAGGGGAGAACACTTTTAACATTTCACCATCAAGTATATATTTGCTGCATGCTTTTATAGATTATTTTTGTAAAGTTAAGAACATATTTATCTAGGGATTTCTCTTCTGCTGCAGTGGGTTAAGGATCTGGTGACATCACTGCAGTGGCTGGGGTCTTTGCTGTGGTGTGGATTCGATCCCCGGCCCAAGAACTTCTGCATGTCGTGGTCACAGCCAAAAAACCCAAAACCCAAAACCAAACAAAGCAGGAGTGCTCACTGTGGCGCAAGGGGATCGGTGTTGTCTCCAGAGCACTGGAACACAGATTCCATTCCTGGCCCGGCCCGGCAGCTTAAGAATCCCACATTGACACACCCGTGGGGTAGGTTGCAACGGTAGCTCTGCTCAGATCTGATCCCTGAGGACACTATGTTTCAGGATGGTCAAAAGAGACCCCCCCCCAAAAAAAAAAGAACATACTCATTGATTCCTAGTTTGCTAAGCTTTTCTTTTTTTTTTTTTCTTGTCTTTTGCCTTTTATGTAGAACCGCACCCATGGCATATGGAGGTTCCCAGGCTAGGGGTCTAACAGGAGCTGTAACCGCCAGCCTTCGCCACAGCCACAGCAACATGGGATCCGAGCCGCGTCTGCAACCTACACCACAGGTCACGGCCACGCCGGATCCTTAACCCACTGAGCAAGGCCAGGGATCGAACCCTCAACCTCATGGTTCTTAGTCGGATTCGTTAACCACTGAGCCACGAAGGGAACTCCTGCTAAGCTTTTCTTTTTTAATTTTTTTTTTAAATCATGAATGGGCATACAAGGAAGGTTTTAACCTAGCTCCTCTGTTCTTAGCCTGGAGTTGAGATTTCATATGAAGGCAAAAAGAACCCTTTAAATTTTAATAATATATTCTTACAGGAGGTCCAATATGTTCTATTATTTCTATTCAGTTTACTGTAAAACAAGGATGATATAGTATCTACCACAGGTTGTGTTGGGAGAGGAAATAAGTTTTTTTTTGTTTGTTTTTGCTTTTTTAGGGTCTCACCCATAGCATATGGAAGTTCCCAGGGTAGGGGTCGAATCAGAACTACAGCTGCTGCCCTACGCCACAGCCACAGCAATGCAGGATCCAAGCCATGTCTGTGACTTACACCACAGCTCACGGCAACGCCGGATCCTTAACCCACTGAAGGAGGCCAGGGATGGAACCTTTGTCCCAGTGCCTCGCTCCCTGGCCTCACTCATGGTTAAGGATCTGGCATTGCCACACACTGTGCATAGGTTGCAGATGATCCTCGGATCCCACATCACTGTGGCTGTGGTGTAGGCCGGCAGCTGCAGCCCCAATTCAAACCCTAGCCTGGGAACCTCCATATGCCACAGGTGCAGTCCTAAAAGGAAAGAAAAATAATTTTCACAGAAAGAGACACTCCCAAGCTCATTCTATGAGGCTGCCATCAGAGTTTCCATCATGACTCAGCAGTAGCGAAACTGACTAGTATTCATGAGGCCCTGGGTTCGGATCCCTGGCCTTGCCCAGCAGGTTAAGGGTCTGGTGTTGCCGTGAGCTGTGGTGTAGGCCAGCAACTGTAGCTCCAATTTGACCCCTAACCCGAGAACTTCCATATGCCACAGTGGTGGCCCTAAAAAGCAAAAAATGAAACAAAATAAAATAAAAATATGAAATTATAGGAGTTTCGTGACTCAGTGGTTAACAAACCCAACTAGTATTCATGAGGATGCGGGTGCGATCCTTGGCCTCACTCAGTGGGTTAAGAATCTGGCATTGCCGTGAGCTGTGGTGTAGGTCGCAGACATGGCCTGGATCCTGCATTTCTGTGGCTGTGGTGTAGGCTAGTGGCTACAGCTCCGAATCAACCCCTAGCCCGGGAACCTCCATATGCCATGGGTGCAGCCATAAAAAGACAAAAAGACCAAAAAAAAAAGAGAGAGCGAGAGAGAGAGAGATACCACACAAAAAAAGGAGAGGATTCAATAGCCTTTTATTAGTCCTACATCAATAAGCTTCTTCATCATATTAAAGGATTTCAAAGGGTTATAAAATAAGGCTTTCAAAGCATACTAACTGGAAAGACCCTTCTGTAGATAACTCTAAGTAGTCAGTGTATTCAGCGCACACGCTTCCCAAATATGTCTTAGAAGCGCAGAAGTATTTGCAAAAGAATTTTTTTGTCAAGTTTTTTCTTAACATAGCCTTTTCTTACAAGTTAAGACAGCCACATCACTCATGGTTGCCACGCAAAGAATCTTGTCTTCAATCAGCTCATTAAAGTACCTTTGTAAAGATAGTGTTTTTTTTAAAGGCACTTTGCCAGCTCCCTCAAGCATAGCTTTGCAAATGGACAGCAAGAAAAACATGGTAAATCACTTCCATATGGCTCAAGGCAAAGAGAAATATTTTTGATTAATAACACATTCAGTACAACCAAATAACTTCCAAAATCTGCTAGAGACACACTAAGTTATCTGCTACATTTCTTTTCTGTTTGATTTTATTTTTCATTGTTTTGACTCTCTAAAAACCCTCCTAAACTCCCAGTTGGTTCATTTGAAAACAAGAGCCTCTTGCAAGACGATCACCTGCTCTTATTTGTCAGCACTGTCAAGCAAACAGCCGGTCTTAAACTGACTTTAGAACCAGCTGTTTTACGCACATGCTTCAACATTCAAGGGATGTGTTTTTACAGACACATCAGTTGATAGAAATCATTAACATGTCATCTGCATATGCAAGGACTAGTTTGAGCATCCAAACTGCGGTACTTCCTTCCGTGCCTGTCTAAATTGTACAACAAGCAAGTTCGCTCACATCATACATTCTCATCAAAGGGTTTTGGCTCAATACATAAAGGACCCAAAGGGCCCCCTACCCTCCATGTTTTCATTTTCTGGATCTCTCCGATCCTCCCAAACAGAAACCAATCACATCATTTTCACACTCTCAACAAATGGAAAAGCTATGCTGTCAGCCCATGCAACTTGAAACACGTTCTCTTCCCCTAAAGAGTTACCTTTTTTTTTCTTTTTCAAATCATATACGATAAAAATCCAACTGTCTTTTATTCTGCACATTTTAGTTTCTCTTGGTGTACCTAAACCATCTGCCACCTCTGTCCCTGATGCCTGGAATGAATCGAATCATCTGCCTTGCCAACACTGTTAATCGCCCAGTAATCCCTACTAATCACTTTGTAATCAGCATCGAAGGGGCTGAAGGTCCTTGATTCTTAATCAAGATGTTTTAATCATCATTCTTGTGAGATGGTAGTTAGTAATCCCGGAATCTTGGGCTTATTTCTCACCAACTTCCTAATTATTCCTTAGAATAAAGAACAGAAGCTCTCTAGATATGACAAACCAGATTAGCTGGCTAGAACTGGTTGGGGAGAACATGACACTCACAGGATGGTGTTTCCTTTTTTTTTTTTTGGCTTTTTAGGGCCACACTCGCGGCATGTGGAGGTTCCCAGGCTAGGGGTCTAATTGGAGCTGTTGCTGCCAGCCTACACCACAGCCACAGCAACGCCAGATCCGAGCCACGTCTGCGACCTATACCACAGCTCACGGCAACGCCAGATCGTTAACCCACTGAGCGATGCCAGGGATTGAACCTGCATCCTCATGGGCTCGTTTCCCACTGAACCACAATGGGAACCCCTGTCCCACTTCTTGTCTTGACTTGTGCTGCTCATGTGCCTATGTATCTCACTCGTAATACACTTGTGCCATGCCTCCTTAAGACATCTCAAATCTACTTACACCAAGAAAACTTTTCTTGACCCTTCTGTCAAAGTAGTTTGGGTTTCTTGGAATAGTCTAACCAACTTCTAATAGCTATTTAAAAAAATATCCTTTGATCTCCACAGTACGGGACTTGTGAAAATCTTTGTAATAGTTTTCCATAATTAATTAATTTTAAAAGGCACCTTAATGGGTAAAGCCCCATTCCAGTTAAATTGGGACTCGTCAGTGACTTCGGTAGTGACAATTAGCTACCAAATGCTATATGGAATCCACTGGGAACAGTATTTCTCTGTGAGTCCTTTTTCCAATGTTCAAATAATTAAAAAGAATTTTTGCTTGAGGAACTCATTATGAATGACTTCTCTGTGCTTCACCATATTTCTGAGGAAAATTTGTCTTTAAAAATTGCTTCAGAACCGGGGAGGTTCTGCATGCCATTTTGCTGACTTTCCAAGTCTCAAAATAATGATCTTCACAGTAGGGAATACCAAAGAAGCTAATGGCAGAGTTACACGGGTAATCATTTTCTAAAAACGATTGTCTTCTTCCAATAGCTAAAATAAAGTTTTTTAGTATTTTAAAGCTGCAGGATAATTTTTTGTTAAGAAATTGTATGGCCCTAGTAGATTTAGTATTTATAGATAAAACGTTGCTTTTCAAGTGCATATGAAGATTGCATTTTCTTTTTTCTTTTTTTTGTCTTTTTAGGGCCTCACCTGCGGCAGTGGGAGGTTCCCCAGCTAGGGGTCGAATCAGAGCTGTAGCTGCCCACCTGCACCACAGCTATAGCAACGCGGGATCCGAGCCGCGTCTGCAACCTACACCACAGCTCACGGCAACACCGAATCCTCAACCCACTGAGCAAGGCCAGGGATCGAACCCACAACCTCATGGTTCCTAGTCGGATTCGTTAACCACTGAGCCACAATGGGAACTCCGAAGACTGCATTTTCTTAATATAGTTTTGAAATGTTTATGAGGGAAGCAAAGTGCTAAAAACCTTCTCCTGTTTGGCCATATTTTGAGAGGATTGCTACATGAGTGAGTTACAATTCATGACAAAATGAGTGCTATACTATCGGTTGCTAGTGTATATCTCTTTCCTAAACTACATTAAGATAAAACTTTTATTTTAGTGAGGAGTGAGTTATGAAGGAAACCCTTTAAGATAATATTATCGACAAACCTGTCCTAGATCTGTACTATTATGTGAATGTCGATACCACAGCTGTATCTCCGGCTGACTCCAGCAATATTGCCAATTTTATCTCAGCCTTAGCCATGGATGCATGTTGGTGTTCTCTCTACTATTATTACCAATCAAAAAATAACAAGAGCTGCATTCATTTATTGTCACTTACTGTTGCTAGAAATGATGTCAGACATTTATGTTATCACCTAACTCGTAACAAACCAGCAAGGAAGATGTTTCTATTAACCAGGATTAGGTTCAATTTTGGGTATCAGAGACCTAAAATAACAGTGTCTTAAACAAGGGAGAATTTTATTGCTCTTGCAGAAAAGTCCAGAGGTGGGCAGTCTAGGGCTGGCTTCACAGTTCCGCTCCACAGAGTCCTCGGGGACATACACACTTTCTCCCTAAGGGGCTGCTAGCTGCAATGTCAATGGAGAGGAAAACGAGGAAGAAAAAGGGGGCAAAGGAAATAGACCAGCTGCCTTAGGAAGATTTTTACGACATGATATTTCACTTAGAGCTCACTGGCCAGAACTTGGTCATATAAACGTACCTAGGTGGGTGCCCAGCTTAAAAATTGGGGGCTCTGCAGTCCTCTTGTGGCACAGTGGGTTAAGGATCCAGCATTGTCACTGCAGTGGCTTAGGTCGCTGCTGTGGCATGGGTTCAATCCTTGGCCCCAGAACTTTTTTTTTTTTGTCTTTTGTCATTTTAGGGCTGCACCCGCAATATATGGAGGTTCCCAGGCTAGGGGTTGAGTCGGAGCTGTAGCCACTGGCCTATGCCAGAGCCACAGCAATGCCAGATCCAAGCTACGTCTGTGACCTACACCACAGCTCACAGCAACCCTGGATCCTTAACTTACTGAGCAAGGCCAGGGATTGAACCCGCAACCTCCTGGTTCCTAGTTGGATTCGTTAACCGCTGCACCACGATGGAAATCCTGACCCCAGAACTTTGACAGGCTGCAGGTGAGGCAAAAAAAAGGTGGGGGGGAATCTAAAACACAGAAAAAGGAAGATATTAGGCAACAAATAGATTCCTTCTCTGCGATAATATTATTACCACTATTTTGTAGATAAGAAATCTAAGTCTTGGAACTATTAATTAACTTGTCCAAATTCATCTGGTTGATGTATATCGCAGGGAAGATTTATAACTAGATCTAACCACCTGAAAGTTCTATGCTATTGGAGCAGGAACAAAGGGAATTCAGTAGGAATAATTTCTTTCAGAAGCCTAGTAATAGCGCCTCAAATGTTGTCTCAGTTAGTTATTGCTGCATAACAAATGATGTCAAACTTAAACAATAAGCATTCATTTAACTCAGGAATCTATAGGTTGGCTGAGCAGTTCCGCTGATCTAAGGCAATCTCTGTTAATCTCGCCTGGACGTTGGTAGGGGGCTGACCTAGAACTGCCTTGGCTGTGATAACCTGACATTGCTCCATACAGTCTCTCACCATCCAGCAGGCTAGCCTGGGCTTGATCTCATGGCATGGCAGAAGTCCAAGAACAGAAGCATGCAAAGCTTCTTGAGGCACTGATTCATAATCGGCTCAATGTAATTTCCACTGTGTTCTATTAGCAAAGTAAATAAGAAGGTTCAGCCCAGGTTGGGGAGAGAGACTCCATCTCTTGATGAACCGCAAGTCACATTGCCTTTGCAATGGATACAAGAGACTGCTTGCAAATATAATATTTTCTTCTGCTAGACTGAACCTAGGATTAAGTCTAGGAAGGGATTCAGAGAGAAAGAGTCTATGACCAAAGATTTCATCATTATCCTATGAAACCATAATTAGTCCTAAATTACATTTTTCTCCAAAATAGAATGTCTGTGTTAAATCTTAATTAAAAACGTGTGGATATCTTCCATTTCTTTGGAAAGAGAATAGAAAGAGCTTTGTTTTCTTGATTGTTTGGACCAGTTTGTTTATTCATTCACTTGACAAAAAAGCATTGAGTCTCTACCTGTACCAAGCACCATGCCAGGCATTGAGATGTAATGTTTAAAAGTGGTGCCTACTTTTCTAGAGCTTACCCCTGGGGTTGGATAGAGGGTAATTAATTACTTAACTTCACAAATAACTGTACGGTGACACGATGCAAAGATTGGCATGAAGTAAAAGTATACGATGACATGAGACTTTCTAAAAGCAAGCTCATCTGGCCTGGGGCATCAAGGGACACTTCCTTGGATTTCTCTTGTGACAAAGCAGGTTGAGCGTCTGGCATTGTCACTGCAGTGGACTCCGGTTGCTGCTGTGGCATAGATTTGATCCCTGGCCTGGCAACTTTGCCCTGTGGCATATGGAGTTGCCAGAGCCAGGGATCAGATCCGAGGCAAAGTCAAGACCTAAACCACAGCTGTGCCTTAACCCACCATGCCAGGCAGGGGATCGAAAATGTGTCCCAGCACTCCCAAGAGGCTGCCAATCCCGTTGCGCCACAGGGCTTTCTCAAAGAAGAGATGCTCAAATTAAGATGTGAAGGATAAGTTAGAATTAAGAGTGTGGGGAGAGAAGACAAGATTCTAGGCAAAGAAATAGCATTTTAAAGGCCTGAAAGCGGCAGTGAGTCCAGCACTTATGAAGGTCTGGAATAAAGCCAGTGGGACTGAAACACAGAGAGTGAAAGGAAGTGGGTTATAAGATGAGATGGAAGGGCTAATGGCTGTTAGGTTATGACGCGCCTTAGGTGATTATAAGAAACTTTGGTCTTTAGCTTCCGAATAAAAAGAGTCATAGGAAATGACACGAGGCATCTGTGAATATAAAGATCACTCTGAGGTCAAGTCCAAGACCAGATAAGCAGAGACCAATCAAGAAGCTCCTGCAGTGACCAGGTGGAACAGGACAGCTCAGATGAGGGCAGGGGTGTGGGGAGAGGGCAGGAATCACATATATTCGGGAGATTTTGATATTAAAACCAGTTAGCCACTGTAACATGTCAGCCATAAGAAGTAAATATGTAAGAGAAAGAAGAGTTACACTGAGTTTTTCACTCCTTCCTGCACCCGTGCTGGTGCCAAGGGCTCACTGTAGACTTTGGGCTTGACTACGGGGCTTCAGTCAGTGTCCTAAACAGAAACGTCACTGTGCCACCCCACATCTAGGATTTCAGAGGCCTTGTATGTTTCTGCTTTGCTTGCACTGTTTTATCTTATTTTCTTTTGAGGGCTGCATTTGCAGCATATGGAAGTTCCTGGGCTAGAGGTTGAATAGGGAATGCAGAGGTTTTTAATTTTTTTTTCCGTTATTTGTTCTATTTAATTATGGATGCACATTTATTTATTTAGGCCACACCTGCAGCATGTGGAAGTTCCTAGGCTAGGAATCGAACCCACACCACGGCATCAATCCAAGCCACAACAGTAGCAACGGTGGATCCTTAACTGCTAGGCCACGAGAGAATGCCTCTTTCTTTCTTTTTTCTTTCCTTTTTTTTTGGGGGGGGGCTGCGCCCGTGGCATATGTAAGTTCCCAGGCTAGGGGTCGAATCGGAGCTACAGCTGCCGGCCTACGCCACAGCCACAGCAGCACGGGATCCTTAACCCACTGAGGGAGGCCAGGGATCAAACCTGCATCCTCAGGGTTCCTGGTTGTATTCATTACTGCTGAGCCACGATGGGAACTCCGATTAGCGTCCTTTTTATAAAAGGAGGAGGAGACACCAGAGAGGTTCCCCGTCTTCTCTATCTCCTTCTCTTTCCTTCCCCCTTCCCACGCCCCTCCCCCAAACATCTAACCCAGAGAAGAGGCTGTCCGTGCACACAGCGAGAAAGTGACCAGAGCCAAGAGAGGTCTCAGAATGCCGCTTACCTTGTCAATACCTCGATCTTGGACTTCCCATCCTCCAGAACTGTGAGAAATAAATTTCTGTGATTCATCAGCCATGCGGTCTATGGTATCTTGTTACAGCAGCATGAGCAGATCGGTGTGGAGGGTGGGAGGCTGTGTGAGAGAGAGACGACGTGAGTGAAATGATGGAGGTTACAAAGGCCAGCTCTGTTGGGGGAAAGGCGTAGGCATCTCCTTAGAAGGACACACTTCAGACAACTCAGATACTATTCTACACTTGACCTACTTGAAGTTCCCAAAGTGATCATCAGCCTTTCCCACAGAGTCTCTGTTTTAGTACAATAAGCAATCTTGAAAAAAAAAATTATAGGAGCTCCCGTTGTGGTGCAGCGGAAACAAATCCGGCTAGGAACCATGAGGTTGCAGGTTCTATCCCTGGCATCGCTCAGTGGGTCAAGGATCCAGTGTTGCCGTGAGCTGTGGTGTAGGTCACAGACGCGGCTCGGATCTGGCATTGCTGTGACTGTGGTAAAGGCCGGCGGCTACAGCTCTGATTAGACCCCTAGCCTGGGAACCTCCATATGCCGTAGGTGCGGCCCTAGGAAAGACCAAAAAAAAGGGGGGGGGTCAATTATTCATCTGTTTTTGTGTCCAGAAAGGAGAGGTGGCCTCAAACCATCACATGGCATGTGTTAAGGCCTTACCTGCTTCTTTTGAAAGTAAGACTTAGATCTATTACATGGCAGAGAATATTCCTAACACTGATTATTGTCTTTTGCTGCCCAAGAATTTCATATCAGTAAGTACTGGGAAGCTTAAGTGTCAAGACAAAAGGGGGGTTTTGCCCTGACATGGCTCTTCGTTTTTTAACTAAAAACAAATTTTTTTATGGCTGCACATGGGGCACATGGAAGTTCCCAGGTAGGGGCTGAATGGGAGCTGCATCTGCGACCTATGCCACAGCAATGCCAGATCCTCAACCTACTGAGCGAGGCCAGGATCGAACCTGCATCCTCACGGGAGACTATGTTGGGTCCTTCACCCGCTGAGCCACAAGGGGAACTCCTGCCCTGACACAGTTTTGTTTGAGTGAATTCCATTTGTGGTATGTGTGTGTGTGTGTGTGTGACAGAGACCAAAACAGAGAGACACAGAAGGAGAGACACAGAGGGAGTCACTGGTTGTGGTGGCTTCTTCCTACCGCTGAGCTGTGGGCTTTTCTGGTTTTCGTTCAACAGTTCTTTGACTGACATTTGACTCTGTTGCTTGATAATTGCCTCCGTTTTCCCTGCATGATTTCTGTCCATCACTGGGTAAAGCAGAATTATTCCTAATGGGTTTTTGATTTGTTCTTTGGAGCCCCATTTTTAGCAAGCACACAAAAAGACGATTCATCCACTTTGCTACCTTATACTAAATGTTCTTTGTGAAGTTAAATTCTACAGGCTGGGCAGCATCAACAGTCAAGGGAAAAAAAAAGACAAAACTCATTGTACCGCCAGTTCTAAGAATCTGGCAGCAAACAGTCCTCTAAGGTTTGTTTAAATAAGAAATGCATTAAAAGAGGGACATCTTTCACAGTGATGATGGCCTTGACCACAGAAGTCACATATTTGAGTCGTGGTCATTACAAAAGCATTCAGGAGCCTGTCAGTGTAGCTCCCGTCCAGGGAAGAGCCAATGGGAAGAATTCTCCGCTTTGGAAGGTCTGCATCTTTTAATTTTTCTAAGGAGAGTTTCAGCTTTTTTAGGCTTAGCACATGTCAATTCTTGAGAAGAGGCGAAAAGCAGCTGGAAGTGAAAATGATTTGCTTTAAGCACTTAACCAGTCCTTCTGTGAAATCATGCTATTCAGTGCCTTTCAATTGGGGTGATCCTACTTTTCTAGCCACTTCGCTTCTAATTCCATCATGTAAAACAACTTCATCCTTAAGGACGGCCCTGGGCAGAGATGGGGTCAGGAACTTTTTTTCTGTGCTGCTTGCCGTTATTCTGTCAGCCTTCTTCTCCCCACCTTAGCTGCCCACTCCCCACTGAGACCTCTGTTCATTCCCACCTCACTGCAAGTTATTGTTCAGGTGTGAATTTAATCGTGAATGTAGTATTTTACCTCATATTTTGTCCTGAAGCATTTCTGCACACATAAGATGTTTAGAACTGACAGGGTCACTCATTCATTCATTCATAGTCTCCACGCATTTGCGCTTCCTGCCAGGCATTGCCGCGGAGCCCTGATAGCTTCCGTTCCAGCAGAAGGAATGGATATGCAGAGAAGTTATTATCAGCTAATCAAATAAATGCTATTACAGAGGTGTGACTACATCATAGAGAATAAATCCGGGAGTTCCCATCATGGCTCAGCAGTAACGAATCTGACTGGTATCTATGAGGATGCAGGTTCAATCCCTGGCCTTGCTCAGTGGGCTCAGGATCTGGCGTTCCCCTGAGCTGTGGGGGAGATTGGAGATGAGGCTCAGATCCTGCATTGCTGTGGCTGTGGTGTAGACCCATAGCTGTAGCTCCGATTTGACCCCCTGGCCTGGGAACCTCCATATACCTCGGGTGTGGCCCTTAAAAAAAAAAAGAAGAGCAAATCTGACTCCTGTTGGATCTGTTACTTTTACTTTAACCTCTGTATTCTATTGCTTTTGCTACAAGTTAAGAATGTTGCCTACAGCCTGGAAATACAGGGTAGCCCACTCTCAAGGCTCTGACCTTTAAAGGTATAACACTTTTCCATTCATAGAGAGACAAAAACTTGCAGAGGTCTTGTTGGAGGTTTTCAGGAACATCATGACCTGACCTACACGGATAGCTGCAGGAACAAAAGATTCCAAGAAGTCTGCAACAACCAACCATGTCCCCTTCCCTTTCAGTATAAAACGAGCCTGAACTCTAACTCAGGTAAGACGGTTCTTTGGGATGCTAGTCTGCCATCGTGGTCTGCTGGACTTTGCGAATAAAGTCTCTGTTCCTGGCTCCAAAAACTCATCTCTTGATTTATTGGCCTGTTGTGCGGCAAGCAGTATGAGCTTGGACTTGGTAGCAAGCAGAGTACAGAGGAAGCAAAGGAGAAGTAATTCGTGAGTCTGTCAGGAGAAGACCACGAAGGCTTCCCAGATCTGGCAGCCAGAATATCATATTCAGAAAACAGGTGTAGGAATAATATTTCCATTGGCGAACAATGTGTGCAAAGACACAGAGAAGCTGAGGGACCACTAGCGGCTGAGTATCACTTAGAGTATATTCTGAGCAGGTAAGCCACTGCCAATGGTCTTCAAATGCTAGGATAACATCTTCTTTTTTTTTTTTTTTGTCTTTTGTCATTTTAGGGCCACACCCATGGCATATGGAGTTTCCCAGGCTAGGGGTCTAATCGGAGCTGTAGCCACCGGCCTTCGCCACAGCCACAGCAACGTGGGATCTGAGCCACACCTGCGAACTACACCACAGCTCACAGCAAACCCGGATACTTAACCCACTGAGCGAGGTCAGGGATCGAACCCACAACCTCATGGTTCCTAGTCAGGTTCGTTAACTGCTGAGCCACGACGGGAACTCTTGGGATAACACCTTGAAGGTCCTTGAATGTTTAGGTCTAAAGGCAAGAGAATTTCAATGTTAAACTAGGAGCAATGGGAAAATCATTGAAGTTTTTTTTTAGCAGACATTTTATGTTAGAATGTTCATTCTGGAACAAAGGGAGCACGGATAGGATGGGAAGCAGAATCAGTGAGATTCAAGTCAGGGAAAGCTGGGAAGAGCCTAAGGCAATAGTCCAGGCAACAGGAAAGAGGCCTGAGCCAACACATCAAGGGGAGAGATGTTTAGAACTGAAAGATTAACTGGGTGGGAGAGGGAGGATTATAAAATGAAACCCAAGATATTCTGGCTTCACTGACTGGATGGAAGCTTGTACCATTCACCTATATGCAATCTAGACTTTTAAGGGCCACACCCACGGCATATGGAGGTTCCCAGGCTAGGGCTCCAGTAAGAGCTGTAGCCGCCAGCCTTCGCCACAGCCACAGCAACACAGGATCCGAGCCGCGTCTGCGACCTACACCACAGCTCACAGCAACACCTGATCCTTAACCCACTGAGTGAGGCCAGGGATTGAACCCGCATCCTCATGGATGATAGTCCGGCTTGTTACCACTGAGCCCAGTGGGAACTTCCTCCATTTAGATTTTATTGTCTTTGTCTTATTTAGATTTTAAAACTGCTGGGAGAGTCTGCATTTTCATTTCGTGTCTGCAAAATGCGATCAGTTCCGACAGCGAGGCTGGCTGAGTGGAGGATCCGGGAGACTGAGGGACAGTCTCTCACTGGTCCAGGCCGCTGGTTCCCCAGCCGTTCTGTCTTGCACAGCGCTCCCTTTTGTGGGGAGAAAACGTATTGTCAGCGAATTAGCCTTAACATTCGGCTAGCAGTTTTTTGCTGAATCTTGTCTTAGATCTAACATCTTGGTATATCATCTAGACCATGGGAGAGAAAAATGGCTCTGTTTTTTGTGGGAGATGTCAGAGTTAAAAAGGGGGGGGCAGAATCTACAAGTCTTTAAGAATTTAGGGATTTAAAAAATGAACTGGGAGTTCTCATCGTGGCTCAGTGGAAATGAATCTGACAAACATCCGTGAGGACACGGGTTCGACCCCTGGCCTTGCTCAGTGGGTTAAGAATCTGGTGTTTCTGTGAGCTATGGTGGAGGTTGAAGACACAGCTCGGATCTGATGTTGCTGTGGCTGTGGTGCAGGCCGGCGGCTATAGCTCTAATTTGACCCCGAGCCTGGGAACCTCCATATGACGCGGCACTGGCCTAAAAGGACAAAAAAAAAACAAAGAACATATTTGCAGAACAGAAAGACTCACAGACTTTGAAAAGTTTATGGTTACCAAAGAGGATGAGGGGAGTGGTGGACTGGGGCTTTGGGACTGGCATATGCACACTGAGGTATGTGGAAGGACTGGCCAGCCGAGACCTGCTGTACAGCACAGGGAACGCCACCCAATATTCTGTGATAATCTGTGTGGGGGGCGGGAATCTGAAAGAGAATGGATGCGTGTACATGTGTGACTGAATCACTTTGCTATACAGCAGAAATTATCAGCCTTGTAAGTCAACTATACTTCAGTAAAAATGTATGTTTAAAAAACAGGAGTTCCCATTGTGGCTCAGTAGGTTAAGAACCTAAGCAGTATTTGTGAGGATGCAGGTCTGATTCCAGCCTCACTCAGTGCTGCAAACTGTGGCCTAGGTTGTATTTGTGGCTTGGATCTGGCATTGCCGTGGCTGTGGTGTGGACCTGCAGCTACTGCTCCGATATTAGCCCTAGCCTGGGAACTTCCATGTGCTGCAGGTGCAGTCTAAAAAAGAAAAAAAAAGCATGAATGAATAAATAAATAGATAAGAATTCCTGCTGTAGTGCAACAGGATTGGTGGCATCTTGAGAGTGCGGGGATGCAGGTTCAATCCCCAGCCCGGCACAGTGAATTAAGGATCCAACATTGCCACAGCTGCAGCCAAGGTGGCAACTGGGGCTTGGCTATATCCCTGGCCCAGGAACTCCACATGCTGTGGGGTGGCCGAAAAATTAAATAATAAATAATTAAATAAAAACCATGTTATACTAAAAATTTTTTTAAAAGAATTCAGGGATTAGGAAAAAAAGAAACAAATGTAGAAATGATGCAGAAATAAAAGACAAGATTGCTGTGTTTAGAAACATTAGGATCTTGGAACTCCTGTCGTGGCTCAGCTGTTAACCAACCCGACTAGTATCCATGAGGATGCAGGTTTGATCCCTGCCCTCGCTCAGTGAGTCAAGGATCAGGTGTTGCCGTGAGCTATGGTGTAGGTTGCCGATGTGGCTTGGATTGCACGTTACTATGGCTGTGGTGTAGGCTGGCAGCTGCAACTCTGTTTGACCCTTAGTCTGGGAACCTCCATATGCCTCGGGTTTGGCCCTAAAAAGACAAAAGAAAAGAAAAATTAGCACCTTATTGGTTGCGGGGACCTTACATGAATACCAGGGTTCCTCTCCAGTTCCTCTCTCCTTTGGAGCACATAACCCCTTTTGAAAGGAATCATAATAAGGTGACTTGCTTTATCCAAAAAAATGTTAGCCTAAGCAACAGGAATAAACATGCAACACTTCTCCATTCTCCATGCTTTATGTCTCAGTCCCAGCAAACCCTGAAGCCTGGTGTTGAGACGGTGGCATCACAAGATGGCAGAGCTGCTGCCAGCCTGGACCGCGGACAGACGATGCTGCTCACAGCCCCTCTAATGACCAGAATAGGACATGTAGTGTGAATAAAACAAGACAACTCCAAACTTTTTTTTTAAGCCACTGAGATTTACGATAGTTTGTTTACAGCAGCATGATTTAGCATAATCTGATTAATGCACTGATCAACAGCAAATGTGTGAAAGAAGCAGGCGTCTAATAACACAGACCCCGAGGTGTCACAAAAGGCAAAGAGCTCTCCAGGCTATAGCAGTCACAGAAGGCATTGCTGGTCAACTGGAACAATGGGACATAGACCGGATGGAGTTCAGCAGAGAAAAATTCAGGGTTATGCACTTGCAGTTGAAAAGTGAACATGTTCAAAGGCAAGGTGCCAACCACTCAAAGGCAGTTGGCTGGAAAATTAAAAGTATAGCTTTAGTGGATAGCCAGCTGACCGGGAGGAACAGTCACAACCCTGCAGTTCTGTTGATTGAAAAAAATGCAAGCAGAGAACTGTGGCAAATGAAAAGCATGTCTGTATCATGAGGTAATTGCTACATTGCTCTGCACAGATCAGAACTGGAACGGAGCTGGGCCGGCTCTGGTCTCCATCGCTCAATAGGATTGAGAGAATGGAGGGAGAGTTCAGAGCAAAAGGCAGATAGTCATTCAGTGACCAGCAAAGAAGGGCTAAAGACCTGGGATTACTTAGCCTGGAGAGAAGAGGCCTCGGGGTCACTTAAGAAGCATCAGCACTGAACATAAACTTCAGAAGAGCCACCGCATGTGGGATGCTGGCTGTTTTTTTCTCTGTTGCCAAGAACACAAAATGAAGGAGCTTATTAAAAGTTAAACAAAAGGTAGAATGTACTGGAGGTCCCATCGTGGCTCAGTGGTTAACGAATCCGACTAGGAACCATGAGGTTGTGGGTTTGATCCCTGGCCTCGCTCAGTGGGTTAAGGATCTGGCGTTGCCGTGAGCTGTGGTGTAGGTCACAGACTCAGCTCAGATCCGGCGTTGCTGTGGCTGTGGTGTAGGCCTGCAGCTGCAGCTCTGATTGGACCCTTAGCCTAGGGACTTCCATATGCTGCAGGTGTGGCCCTTTAAAAAAAAAAAATGAACTCCTGCCTGCAAAAATAACTTGTGACATGACCATTCAACATTTATTTAACAAATAGTTATTGAGAAAGATGCCTGTGTATACTGGGCGGGGGATGTCTAAGGCTTAATCATCATGCAGCTACCATTCAGTGCAATACGTGCTGTTATGTTGGAAATGTGACCTGGTGGGAAAGGGCTGATTAGCCTGTACTTGGAGGCCCAGGAAGGCCTCCAAAGGCAGGCACACAGATGCTGAGGTCCACAGGGTGAGGAGAAGAAAGTTGGTCAATAGGGAAGCAAAGGCGAGAAAGCAGGAGAGCTGTGAGTGTGTGAAGGCTTGGAGGCTAGAAGCATGTGGAGGAATAGAGAAATGCAGAAAATGTCTGAATGGAGAACTGGGGCTCGGGAACAGGTGATGACAGGAGATAAGGCTGGTATGCAGGGGGCAGGACACTCGGGGTCCCGTTTGCCATGTTTGTTTATTTTTCGTCTCTCTCTCTCTCTCTTTTTTTTTTTTTTCAGGGCTGCCCCTGTGGCATATGGAAGTTCCTGGGCTAGGGGTCAAATATGAGTTGCAGCTGTAGGCCTGCACCACAGCCACAGCAATGCCAAATCCAAGCCACATCTTCGACTTACACCACAGCTCATGGCAATGCCAGATCCTTAACCCACTGAGCAAGGTCAGGGATGGAACCTGTCTTCATGGATATTAGTCAGGTTCATTACCATTGAGCCACAGTGGGAACTCCCCATCTGCCATGATGAGAACCTTGAGTTCTATCCTGGGAGCTTAGTGGGGCCAGAGGACTGTGCTGTGCAGAGGAAGTATATAATTAAGCTTCCATTTCAGAAAGATCACTCTGGCTGTCATGCAGAAATTGATTAGAGGGGCTTTGAAATTAATCTGGCCTGGATTTGAATCAATGCTCTATATTATTAGCTATAACATTTTTGACAAATTCATCTCTGAATCTCAGTTTCCTCATCTGTAAAAGAGACATCATATCTGGCAGGGTGGCTCTGAGGATAAGTTTAAACAGTGTATGTAACAGATGGCTGATAGGTACATGAAAAGATGCTCCACACCACTAATTATTAGAGAAAAGCAAGTCAAAACTACAATGAGGTGCCACCTCGTACCAGTCAGAATGGCCATCGTTAAAAAGTCTACAAACAACAAATGCTGGAGATTGAAATAAAATTCATTAAGTTAAAAAAAAAAAAAACAAATGCTGGAGAGTGTGTGGAGAAAAGGGAGCCCCTCTAAGCTGTTGTTGGGGAGGTAAATTGGTGCAGCCCTTATGGAAGATAGTATGGTGCTTCCTCAAGAAACTAAAAATAGAACTATCAAATGATCCAACAATCCCACTCCTGGGCATATATCTGGAAAAAAAAATGTAAGTCGAAAAGATACATGCACCTGTATGTTCACAGCAGCACTATTCACAATAGCCAAGACATGGAAACAACCTAAACGTCTATTGACAGATGAGTGGATTACAAAGATGTGGCACATATATGTATATGGAATACCACTCAGCCATAAAAAAGAATGAAATAATACCACTGCAGGAACATGGATGGAACTAGAGATTCTCACACTAAGTGAAGAAAGAGAAAGACAAATACCATATGCTATCACTTATATGTGGAACCTAAAATACAACACAAATAAACTTATCTACAAAGTATAAACAGACTCATGACATAGAGAACAGACTTGTGGTTGCAGTGGGGAGGGTAGTGGGGGAGGAACAGGGTGAGATTTTGAGGTTAACAGCTGCAAACTATTATATACAGGATGAATAAACAACAAGGTCCTACTATACAGCACAGGGAACAATATTCAATATTCTGTGATAAACCATAATGGAAAAGCACATTTACACCAGAAATCAACACAACGTTGTAAATCAACTATACTTCAATAAAATAAACATATAAATAAATGAACAAAAATTGTATGTAAATGGCCTAATCTGATCCCCTGATATAGGTTCTCAACAAATACTGGTTCCCTTTCTACAAATTCATAATCCAATAGCAAATGCTAAAGGCACTTGACACGGTACAGAATCAAACAGTTTTTTCATTTGGGAGTAATTGCCATACGGGTCATTTCGACAGTCCTCTGAAGACTATAGGGAACAGACTAGATTTTCCTGCAGCCCTTTAATTATCCTTGTGGTTCTCTATAGATCCCTCCCCAATTTTTTAAAATTCCTCTTCCATTGTGGAGACCACAGCTAGATTAGTCACTGGAGAGAATTCATGATAATTAGATCAACATAGCACAGTCACTTATGCTGCTGCCTCGGCCCTATAAACCCAGGCAGCTGGTCCCCGTCAACGAACAGGTTGTGTTCCAGGAGTGCATTAGTAAGTTGGTTGTCTGGCACACAGAAAGCCTTTCCCTATAGAAACAGAATTATAGATGGTGGCTTGTTTCCCAGGCCAGGGCATAGAAAATCTGTTTCATGCTGGTGCAGCAGAACCAGGGCCAGGCGATGATGGTCACTCAAGCCCTTGACTTGCTTAAGGCCCAATGGGACGCTCAGTCCCATAGGAGCCCCAGGACCTCTGAACCCTGGGCTTGCAACCCCGAGCCCTCTGAGCGAGGTTAGAAGTGGGTTAACAGCTTTTAGAGAGACCATTATTTGCAGCATAATTGCAGAGAACACGTCTTTGAACTATACCTTTACCTGCAGTTGGGCCCATTATTATATAAGCAAGTCATCACGTGCTACCTTATAATAAACACCCCTACAGTATACCGAAATCTACCTAAAGTATCTTTAATCCTCACAACACTCTCGTGAGAAAAATATTCTTCTTGTTCCTCCTGTTTGCAGGTGCCTTGGGAAGATTTCACACCGCCCAGGAACAGGTAGGTAGAGGGCAGAGCGGGTGAGGTTGGAGCCTGGGCATTTGCCCGGCAAAGCCGAGAGCTTTTTCACTGCACAACACTGCCTCCCAGTGGTGTATGCTTGACACATACGGAAGCGTCACTAAATCAACAGTAACAAGTTCCTCATTCATACATCCAACAAAGAATCTTTGAGTGCTTCCAATGAGTGAGGCCTTGGGAACGCCAAATCAAATTAGACTTGGTGCATTCATAGAGTAGTGAGAAAAGGGACAAGTAAATCAAGGACTGAAATCAATGAGACAAGAATATGATCAAATTAAAAATAAAAAAGAGGACGCAGAAACCCAGAAGGAGAGAGATTCATCAGACTAGGGTGGAGGTGATGGTAAGCCTGGAAGGCTTCCTGGAGAGGGTGAGATGAGCCGCATCCGTGGCATATGGAGGTTCTCAGGCCAGCTACAGCTGCCGGCCTATGCCACAGCCACACCAGATCCAAGCCATGTCTATGACCTGCACCACACAGCTCATGGCAACACCAGATCCCCAACCCTCCAAGCAGGGCCAGGGATTGAATCCGCATCCTCATGGGTTCTTTACTTCTGAGCTACACCTGGAACTCCCAAATCTATATGACTGAAGGGCGTTCTATTCAGAAGGAATAGCATGTTTATATGCATAGGGACACTAAACGCACCAAAAATATATTCAGCTTTTCTTTGACCCATCCGTTTTTGTGATATGTCAACACTACAAAAAGACGGAAAAGCTGATAATTTACCTTGTGGGACAGTAGATGAGTGGAAATAGTATTTGCCATTAAGTTTAATTTGCCTTTCATAATGATGTTTTTAGATTCTTTCTATACTTAAATATATATTTAAATAAATATATATTTGGGATTTCTTCTGTGATCTATCTATATTTTATTGATTTCCCTATTGGATAGTTTGGCCATTCAAAAATTAATTTGTAAGGAAACAAAAATAGTAATTTGAAAAGACACCTGCACGTCTATGTACATTGCAGCATTACTAACAATTGTCAAGATATGGAAACAACCTAAGAGTCCATCAGTGGAGGAATGGGTAAAGAAATTGTGAACACACACAGGCACACACACACACACACACACACACTGGAAAATTAAAATCATAAAAAAAAGAAGGAAATCTTGTCATTTGTGACAACATGGTTGTAACTTGAGGGCCTTATGTTAAGTGAAATGAAATAGAGAAAAAGACTGTATGATCTCATATGTGGAATCTAAAACAAAACCAAAAATAACAAAAATCAAAGCACCCTGAACTCATAGACACAGAGAACAGTTTGGTGGGGGGGGGGCAGGTGGAGTGGGAGTGGGCGAAATGGGTGAAGGTTGGTGAAAGGTACAGAGTTCCAGTTATAAACCAAGCCATGGGGAGACAATGTACAGCATAGTGATTACGGTTAATGATACCATGTCGTATGCTTGAAAGTTGCTGAAAGAATAGATCTTCAAAAGTTATCAGAAGAAAAAAAATCTGTATCTATGTGTGGTGATGGATATTAACTAGACTTGTGATCATTTTACAATATGTACAAATAATGACTCATTATGTTGTACACCTTCCACTAATGTGTGTCAATTTAAAAAATTGAATTTAGAGTTCCCATCATGGCTCAGCAGTAAATGAACCCAATTAGCACCCATGAGGATGCGGGTTGATCCCTGGCCTCGCTCTGTGGGTTAAGGATGCAGCATTGCTGTGAGCTGTGGTGTAGGCTGCAGATGCGGCTTGGATCCTGAGTTGCTGTGGCTCTGTCATAGGCCGGTGGCTACAGCTCCAATGGGACACCCTAACCTGGGAATCTCAATATGCTGTAGGCGGCCCTAAAAAGACAAAAAGAAAATCCATAAAAAATTAATTTGTTAAGAGCTCCTCATTCATTATATGATGATTTATATTATTATTAGTAGTATTGTTAGTATTATTTTGTCTTTTTAGGGCCGCACCCACGGCATATGGCGGTTCCCAGGCTAGGGGTCGCATCGGAGCTGTAGCTGCCGGCCTACGCCACAGCCACTGCAACGCCAGATGCAAGCAGTCTGCGACCTACACCACAGCTCACAGCAATGCGGAATCCTTAACCCACCAACCAAGGGCAGGGATCAAACCCTCATCCTCATGGATACTGGTCAGGTTCGTTACTGCTGAGCCATCACAGGAACTCCCTATCTTTTGATTTTTTTTTTTTTTTTAAAGCCTTCTCCTAAAAAGCCACCCCACCTCAGATTAATTTTTAAAAATTAGGTTTTCTTTGTACCTCCAAATCTTCGATCCAGCTGAAATTTGGTCCGGACGGCGTTAAGGAGTCTGGCAGTGCTGCAATTGTGCTTTCCAAGGCTGCCTTGAAGCTTTTCGTCCTCGAGGCCGGGGGCCGGTGACAGGGGTCTCAGCAGGCGAACCCGGGGCAGAGACGGGCTTCCGTGGTGTGGAAGGAGTCCAAGAAAGCTGGGGTCACCGCACGGGCTGCAGCGGGGACCAAGGTTGGCGTTCCCATGGCAGGATGCAGCAGAGAGCAAGCACCGACAGAGCCAAGTCTAAGCGGCCAGGTGCCCCTTCAGCATGGCCTTCCCACGACCCCCCCTCAGCCTTCAACCCCTCGAAGGGGCAAACCTGGTTCCGGATGAGAGCGTCCCTCATGCAGCAGCACAGACCTGCCTCGGGAGAGTGAGCGCAGAAGGAAATAACAGCCAAACACACGCAAACGCATGCACACGCAGACGCACGCACGCACACGCATGCACGCACGCCGCTACAAAACAAAAGGAAATAAACAAGGCACAAGAAGCAAACCAGCATTAAGAAAACCAACAAATCAACACACTAAACAGGAGATAATTTAACTACTGAAGAACCCCTGGCTGCCTCCCCACCAGAATCTCCTTTCAGTCTATCAGGACTAATCCCATCGGGCCTTGAGCTGTGCTCAGGCACTCGCTGCGCCTCCAGGTCACTCCTCCGCCCCTTCCCTCCTCATCTCCACGTGGCGTCACACCTCTCCTACCCTGTGCGCATCTCCCGTCCCTCCTCAGCCTTGGTCATGAGCAACCCCCCCCCCCCCCCCCCGCCCCGCACCCTCTTCCCCGTGCCGGTGCGCGGAACGCTTCCCTCAGCTTGTCACTTTCAACTAGAGGAGGACCTTCCCTGAGATCACTGCGCCCCCTGTCGGCGTCTCTCCAGCCCCTGTCCTCGCTTCCCCTCGTCTTCCCTGGAAGCACCAGCCGTCATCGGCTGTGTCAGTAACCGCCCACAGCACCTTATCGCTGCAACATCAACTGACCCAGGGTGACTCCCTTCCTGGTTCAGTAATTGCAGCTCCAGCTCACCGTGAGCCTCTGCAGCTTCACTCGACTCGACTCGACTCTGAATTCCTGGTGATTTCAACATGCACTGGGTGGTTGCTTCCATATCCAGGCTTCTCAGTACATGAAACCACCCTTTGTCATCTTCCCTCTGTTTCTTTTATCTTTTTTTCTTTTCTTCTTCCTTTTGTCATTTTAGGGCCGCACCCGCAGCATGTGGAGGGTCCCAGGCCAGGGGTCTAACAGGAGCTGTAGCCGCCGGCCTTTGCCACAGCCACAGCAATACCAAATCCGAGCCGCATCTGCGACCTACACCACAGCTCAGGGCAACGCCGGATCGTTAACCTACTGAGTGAGTTCAGGGATCGAACCTGCAGACTCATGGTTTCTAGTCGGATTCGTTTCTGCTGCACAATGACGGGAACTCCTCTCTTACTTTCTTTCAACATAATATTTTCTTTGATATCCTAGACAATAACTCAGTAGAGCCTATGTGATTCCACCACAGGCAATGAAGTTCTGACTTCAATATGAATTGTTGAATCAAGTCTTGCACACGAAGGAAGGAATTATTCTGCAAGCTTCTACCTATAGCAAATAGAGCAAAATCATGACACAAAATGCATTTCTCAGAAAACCAAACAAAGGAAATAGGGAGGAATGGGCAAAGTCCATTCCTTTTCTTTTCTCATAACTCTAATTCTCAGTTGCCTGATTCCCCCTTGCCTAATTCTCAGTTTTCACAAAGTCTTTGAAAAAGAGCAAGAGTCTGGGGACCTGGGCCTTTACTTATTTGATCATATTTTTACTGGCTCCCTTTCCCCTCTCTAACCTTTCTCTCATGGCCTGTGCTCACTCATTCTATGAAAGACATGGCTACCAAATGGCATTACAGTGATGTCACTGGATATGCATTTTCGGGAACAAGTTGTAAAACAAGAGTCTAAAATGTGACTTGTGATTCTCGAAGGGTTTCGTTAGTGGCCATGCAGTCTTCCTTGGGGAGTTGAGACTTAAGCTATTTGAAGATTTGGGGTCTTTCTCAAACGGTCTGCGAGGTAACAGAGGCCAGGGGGTAACAGTAGAAATGAAACAGGACACGATGACCCAAGACACAATGTGGACCACTCCTCAAACCGCAGCCAAACTCCTCTCTTCGCTCTATGAGAAGGGAAGTGGGTTTGGCTGAGGTGGGGGTGTGGGGGTATGGATTTGGGAGAAAAGGGGACAAAGGGATGATGAGGGAAGAATGAAGGAAATTTTTACACCTTTGGTGCTGCTGATTCTGCACAAAATAGAGCTTGTGTCGACTGTGATGGCCTCAGTATCCTCTTGTCTAACGGGCTGTTCCGTCCTGTTCCTGCCGCCCTCACTCCCTCAGGCCCCTCAGAGCTGGGCCCCCTCTCACTGGATGTTGTGGTCAAGGAAGAACAGAGGGAGCCTTCCTGTATTAATTTTCATGAAATTCAAGGAGAGATGAGAAAAGGGAAGGTAAAAGACCTGTGCTTTAGTCTCCGGTTTTTTGCATTTTGTTTTTCGGTTTTTCTTTCTTTCTTTTTTTTTTTTGCTTTTTAGGACTGGACCCATGGCATAAGGAAGTTTCCAGGCTACAGGTTGAATCAGAGCTGCAGCTGCTGGCCACAGCCACAGCCACAGCAATGCAGGATCCGAGCTGCATCTGCGACCTACACCACAGTTCATGGCAACACAAGATCCTTAACCTACTGAGAGAGGCCAGGGATTGAACCTGCGTCCTCATGGATGCTAGTTGGGTCCTTGACCCACTGAGCCGGAGCAGGAACTCCCTAGTCCCAGTTTTAATTACCCTACAGGAATCTCACTGGTGGAAGCTTCCTCTGCTGGGTGGATGGCTTGGATTTTGCCTGAGCTAATTGGGTGTTGACATATATTTGCCAAGTTCACTGAGTGGGTGTGATACCTGAGCACCTGCGATCCAAACGAACTGTTTTGTGTTATTTTTTTCTATGCTCTTTCACTCCAAAATTTTAAATCAAATTCATGGAGACTTGAATACAACAGCATGCCAGCAAGGAAAAGAAATGCACTTCAAAAGTGGAAAAAAGAACCTGCTGTTTAATTAACATCATTATATTAATGGATTAGTCAACATTTACTCAGAATCCACTGGGTACAGAATGTAATAGGCATGTGGGAAAATTACAAAAGATATGGGAAGATTTTTTTTTTCCTGCCTGCAAAAATCCAACAAATTTACCCTAATGGAAAACACCAGCTGAAGACATATGAGAACTGCTAAGAATACAGATAATGGGGACTGGCCATGCTCACTAAGGACGGGTGAATTTCGATTGCCCAGGATGGTGGCTGAAGCCTGGCTCAGTGGGCATGTCCTCAGACACACTGGCAGGGAAGACACTTGCGGATTTTGCAGCATCTCCCTGCCAAAATCCATCCACCAGCAGGCCTCATCTTTCTTTGTCCCTCTAGGAGTAACCATACAGGTCCATATGGTGAACTTGGAAGTCTGGTATCCTAGCCATAATACTTGATTTTATGTAAAGGCATTGGGGTCTCACCACACTCGGGGAAAGCTGAGGATGCGTCAAATTAATGGACACTATCCTGTCAAGAACAGAGGTTTGCAGAGCTCGAGGGGAGGTGGAGTAGGGTAGGAACGCATTAAAACTAAGCTTTTCTGAAATGAGATTCACTGAGTATAAAATATCCTACATGACTGGTAACTTCTTTTTTTTTTTTTTTCATAGTTGGAAAATTCAAGAAGAACCAAATTTCGAATCCTTTTAAAGCCAGGCTTTCAGATCAGTGAGTGAGGTTCCAGCTGAGTTCAGCTGGCTTCCTCCCATTGGCCATTCTACACACCAAATCATAACCATACGTAGGACTTCTATTTGGCGTTTTGAAGCCCAGGGTGTGAAATCGGAAGAGGGCCACTTTAGCTGAAAGTGTGGATCCTTGCATAAAGAAACAGCTGAGATAATCAACGCAAAAAAAAAAAAAAAAATCACAGGCTGAAAGTGTTTCCTTTAGTAGAGAATTTGTAACATTAGTTAAAAAGAAAAGAAAGGAACAAATGTCAAGGGCAGCTGGGTTAATGAGTACAGCGAGTACAGCTGCTATTGCCCACGGAGACCAGAATGCTGACGTGGACGGAGCGTGAGTGGTAAACGAGGATGGTGATTGCAACTGCCACCAACGGGTACTTATTCCACGTCCGCAGGTAATAGCGATGACTGGCACTTTTACCCAAACGAGGGACTGGGCTGTAATTAGAATGCTGGCGCCCATCAAAATACAGCTGAACAAGGAGAGCTGTGATTACTTAAACCTGAAGCTACCTTCTGCAAGATGACTTTGCTTTTAAAATTCTTTACTGTTTTAGTGTTCATTGAAGAGGAAAACAAAAACCAAAAACCTACAGGCCATGCAAAATATATAATAGCATCTATAATAGCATTATATAAGATGCTATATAATAGAATAAATGAAATGAGCCTGCTTTCTGTATAATGGCCAGTCTTTAGAGACGTGCTCTGTATTTTTTATTTTTTTCTTTCGGTCTTTTTGCATTTTCTAGGGCCGCACTCGCGGCATATGGAGGTTCCCAGGCTAGGGGTCAAATTGGAGCTACAGCTGCCGGCCTACGCCACAGTCACGTCACGTGGGATCTTGAGCCACATCTGTGACCGACACCACAGCTCAAGGCAATGCAGGATCCTTAACGCACTGAGCAGAGGCCAGGGATCAAACCTGCAACCTCATAGTTCCCAGTCGGATTCATTTCCATTGAGCCACGACAGGAACTCCGAAATGTGCTCTATGAATTTCAATGAAAATCACTGCAGACTATTTCTCACTTCAGAAAGAGATTTCTTTCTCGCTAAATGGTTATTTCTCCACCTCCACCCCTGTTCCTGGGTACTACTGTCTCCACTTTGAAACCAAATTGACCCATCATGCCAGACTATCAATGGAGAAATGACTTCTAGGCTTGATCTGGGCTTTCTGTTCACTGATGACTGATGTATCGTTTCTTAAGTTCTCTTTGAAGAAAATACTGAACCAAACCTCACATAGTTTCTTTTAATGCTTCAAAGTTTCCTATGTATATTAGGATCTAGGTAAATCACCAATCTTCTCATGTTCTCCCACAGTGTGTCCTGTAGAACACAAATGCTCTAAGTAGTTTCACAGAAACATTCTTTGAATGAATGGGAAACACTGCATTGCTGTGTCCTCTGTCATCATTCTAGGTGAGGCAGGAAGCATATTTGCATATAAAGGTTAAAAGAGACACCTTGAAGTTTAACTCAATAGTTCTTGAATTTACTTGGTTATGAACCATTTTCTCTCCCACGTGCCCTCACAAATAATAAAGGAAACTATCTTTTTTGGTAGAACACATTTTTAGGAAAGGCTATTCTAAATGTCTATCAAAAGTACACTTTTTGGACTGGAGCTAAACTTCTCTCCCGAAAAACAGCAAAACTACAAACAAATGCCGAGCAGCCTTCAACCAAATGGACTGTAAACTTCCAAAAAAGATATTCTACTCCAGAAGACAAAGAGGAGACCATATCAAGAGGTAGGAGGGGCGATTACACGACAGAAGCAACCCCATACCTCCCGGGTGGGAAGCCCCACAGACTGGAAAGTAACTGCATCACAGAGACTTAGATACAGGACTGAGAGTTCTGAGCCCCACGTCAAAACCCCATGCCTGGGGATCGGGCACAGG
>PVHT021183584.1:13182866-13220848 GCA_004024745.2 Catagonus wagneri
TAAAGAGACACAATGAACTTCTTTGAAGAACAGACAATGACTCACAGATTTTGGAAAACCTTGGTTTTTCAAATAAGACAATCTGGGGGGTGGGGGGATGCACTGTGGGTTTGGGACACAAAATCTATCATATTGACTTATGATCTTTGTACACCTATAACTGAAATAAAATTCATTGTTAATATGAAAAAAAAAAAAGTACACTTTTTATTTGGCTACACCGTGGCGTGCTTAAGTTCCCAGGCCAGGCTCGAACCCATGCCATAGCAATGACAATGCTGGATCCTTAGCCCACTAGGTTACGAGGGAACTCTGTAAGAGTATATATTCTGTAAGACCTGTAAGAAGGACAGATGAGTTTTTCCACCAAACGTTGTGTCCCAGCCATCAATACGTTTCTCTCTCATGTAATTAAGGACCCCATACCATACCTGCATGACTTTGGGAAGAATGGTTTTATTGAAATGATCCTCCAGGGTAGGTGTACATTTTAATGAGATTATACACCAAAATACCACAAGAACCAAAAACTTGCTAACAATGAAGAAAACATCCAGGATACAGCTTGTGAAAGTAAAAATTTTTATTCTGATTGATTTCTCAATGTATAGTTCAATATAACGCCAGTTTTTAATGGCAGAGATTTGGTTCCACTGAAACTCCATGATGCTACAGAGAGCTACTACTTTTTCCAGGAAGTAGGTAAACAGCTGGAAACAGAAAGAACAACTTTCTAGCAGCATGGCAACTTATTAAACGGCAGACGTACTGGGTCTGCAACCTTTATACTAAACATGACGCAAACGGTAGCTGGTGACAAAGTGAGGAGTGGGGAGCAAGACGTGAACATCGAAAGGAGTGATAAACGTCCTGTAAAGACAACAAAACCCCAAAAGAGCTATAAAGATTTTAAAGGATAATTATAGAAAAGGGAACCAAATATTTTACTCAAATGTTTTTTAGAGCCTTTCTGTAGAGATACAAATATATATATATATATATATTTATCCAAAAATATGTTTTATACAGATAAATGTTTCTCAATTAAAGATGGGACCAAAGCTATAGTTATAACATAAAGCACTGTCTTTTGTAAGACTATTTATCCACCTGAATTTTCAATTTAAGGTTAGTGCATTAAATGTTTTTCAAATATAATTACCTGACATCCTTTTTATAGATATAAATCAAGTAGGCATTGTTTTTAAAAGGGTTTTCAGGTTAAACAGTATTGTTCTAAGATGCTGTGCATATCAAACTTATGACAAGCCCCATTAAGAATCATTATTAATAAATGTATCAAAAAGGGCTACGGTCAAATTTTCTACTTTATAGTAAATAGTTAATATTCTGATTTACAGTTTACAAGTGTTGAAAATGCACAAGAAAGATTTTATTTCACAAGCACTTTTATGTTAATATATTTTGATTCAATATATATGGCAATAAATCTCCATATGTTGTAACCAAAAGTATGTTTTTTTCCCTTAAAAATGGGGATGTAACATTAACAACCACTATAAAATAAAGCACACAATCATTTTGGTGAATTTACAAATCTTTTTTCCCACGTGTAAAGGCTACAAAAATTCCTAAAAATTAGAGAACGCTGAAAACATATTAAAGTTTGACATCCAACTTTGTAGTATTTCCATTTTACCCTGAAAGATAACTTAAAAAATATGACCTTGCTGGAAAAGGCCATCTTGTTAATATAAAAAATTGGTGAGAGCAAGAAATTGTTATCACTGATATGTAGAATTTTTGTAAATAGTTCTCTCTCCAAATCATTAGAAAAATGCTCAAGGATAAAAAAACAAATAAAATATGGTGGTCCCTAAACTACTTTGAAGGCAGGTAGCTTAGTCTAAGCTAAACTATTTTTTTCACTCATAGTCATCATCCTCCCCTCAAATGCCCTTTAAAAAAATGCATGAAACCGTACAATAGCAAGAATCAAAGAGCACAAACTGTATTTTCAAGAAGAGAAAAAAAAAAATCTCTAGTGCTGAAAGATATAGTAAAAAGCAGATTTCTTTGGGGACATTAATCAATTAGATTATAATTCATTATGAAGATTTCTCTTTTCTATTACGGGGAGAGTCTGCTCCATTTGAAGTTACTGTTCCATTCACACCATTTTCTGAAAAGAGAATTCAAGATTACTTTCTTTTGTAAATAAATGCAAATAATATTATCTTTATACATGCAGATACCTTTAGAAAAGAATATTTAAGACCCAATATATACTCCTGTGTCCTTAGGTAAAACTTACTAGTGCTTAATCTTTACTAGTATTTAACCAACCACAAAACCTAGTAACATGGTAAACAGAAACTGAGAGCAGTATATTAAAAGTAACTACAATATGTCAATCATATCTCAATTTAAAAAGTTAAAAAAGGAAATTACTACTGAAAGCATGGAAAAAAGTTACCAAAGACAGAAAACACTAAAAAACGATCACAAGGGAGATTCTTGGGGATGTGCTTCTTTACAACATATTAAAAAGTTGGTGTCTAGCATGCTAACTCATGTTTAAAATTGCTATCATGGAGTTCCCGTTGTGGTGCAGCAGAAATGAATGAGCTAGGAACCATGGGGTGGTGGGTTCAATCCCTGGCATCGCTCAGTGGGTTAAAGATCCAGCGTTGCCATGAGCTATGGTGTAGGTCGCAGATGCGGCTCAGATCCCGTGTTGCTGTGGCTGTGGTGTAGGCCGGCAGCTGTAGCTCTGATTAGACCCCTAGCCTGGGAACCTCCATATGCCATGGGTCTGGCCCTAAAAAGCAAAAAAAAACAAAAACAAAAAAAAACCACAACCCCCCCCCCCAAAAAAAAACCAAAGTGCTACCATGGCATTCTTCTTCGAGCTATGATGGAATAACTGAGGTCAGACCAACCCTCCCTCCACAAATATCCATAAAAGGCAAACACAAAATGACTATTTGAAGGCACTGGGAAAAAAAACTACACTGGCCATCTATGTTTCTTCCTCAAGGTATTTGCCAACTACTAAATGTGCATGCACCAGGAAAGACTCAGAGAAATCAAGCAGAGAGTAACTCCTAACAAAGTTACACAGAGAGCTGGGAAATCTCATAAGGATAGGGAGTCAAAAATATGAATCAGGAGCCTGTCAGAGAGGAAAGCCCTTAGAAACAGTTGATGTCCTAGGAACAAGGGCAAGCTGGAACAAATCAGCTTTTGTGACACAGAATGATCTACCCATATTCAATCAATCCAGAGTTTCCACTAATTATCCAGAGTCTCTACATGCTTCTACACAACATATCCAGACTCAAATAAAAATCACCAGGTGTACAGAAGACGAGACCAAATGCCCGAAAACTATGAGGAAAAAAAAAAACCAGAAACAGATCCTCAGGTGATCCAGATCTGGAGCTGTCAGGGACATTAAAAGAAGAGATCAGGAGTTCCTGTCGCGATGCAGTGGAAACAAATCCGACTAGGAACCATGAAGTTGTGGGTTTGATCCCTGGCCTCACTCAGCGGGTCCAGGATCTGGTGTTGCCATGAGCTGTGGTACAGGTCACAGATGCAGCTTGGATCTGGCGTGGCTGTGGCTGTAGCTGGCAGCTACAGCTCTGATTAGACTCCTAGCCTGGAAACCTCCATATGCCACGGGTGCGGCCCTAAGACAAAGAAAAAAAAAAAAAAGAAGAGTCTAGGTTGGATAGCTTCACTAGTGAGTCTTTCCAAATATATATACATATATAAATATATATATATATTTTTTTTTTTTTTTTTGCTTTTTAGGGCTGTACCTATTGCATATGGAGGTTCCCAGGCTGGGGGTTGAATAGGAGCTGCAGCTGTTGGCCTTCGCCACAGCCACAGCAATGCGGGATTCGAACTGAGTCTGAGACTCACACCACAGTTCATGGCAATGCCGGATCCTTAACCCACTGAGTGAGGCCAGGGATTGAACTTGAGTCTTTATAGGTACTGGTTGGGTTCGTTACTGCTGAGTCACAATGGGAACTCCTTTCCAAAGAGTTAAATAAAAAATAATGCTGATACTACTCAAAGGCCAAGACTGCCCAATACCTTTTTTTAAGTATCCCCCCCCAAAAGGGCTATAACTGTAGCTCAATCTGTCACATGAACACAGATGCAAAAATCCTAACAATACTGACAAAATCCATCCAAGTAAAAGGGATGCGTCATCAACTTGGGTTTATGCCAGGAGGCAAGACGGGATTTACATTTGAAAATCAATACATTACCCCCAAATTCACACCAGTATCCTTTATGGATACAGATGTAAAAATCCTCAACAAGGATGCTCCTGTTGTGGTGCAGCTGAAACGAACTTGACTAGGAACCATGAGGTTGCGGGTTCAATCCCTGGCCTTGCTCAGTTGGTTAAGGATTCTGCGTTGCCGTGAGCTGTGGTGTAGGTCCCAGACACGGCTCGGATCCAGAGCGACTGTGGCATAGGTTGGCAGCTGCAGCTCCAATTCAGCCCTGAGTCTGGGAACTTCCATAAGCCACAGGTGTGGCCCTAAATAAAAAAGCAAAAAAAAATAAATTCCTCAACAAAATACTAGCAAGCCAAATCAAGCAACATCTCAGGAGGATTATGTATATGACCAACTGAGATTTATCCCAGGACTGCAGGTTGGCATAACATTAAAAAATCAATTAACATAATCCATATCAACAGAATAAAGGACAAAACCATTTGATAATCTCAATAGATGCAGAAAAAGTGACAAAATGTAAGATTCTTTCATGATAAAAATTACAAAGTAAGAATAGAAGGAACATTCTCAACCTGATAAAGCCCATTTAGGAAAAGCCCACAGATAATCTCATACTTAATGGTGAAAGACTGGATGCTTTCCTGCTAAGAGCAGTAATAAGACAAGGATGTCTCTTTCCACTAATTCTATTTGAAATTGTTCTGGAAGTTCTAGATAGGGTAATTTGGAAAGAAAATGGAATAAAAGGCATTCAGACTGGAGAGAAAAAAGTAAAACTATCTCTATTTGCAGATGAGATGACACTGTACACTGAAAATGCAAGGGAATCCACAAAAATATTAATAAAACAATCTAAAAACGCTAATAAGTACAACAATGTTGCAGAATACAAGATCTATATGTAAAAATCAACTGCATTTGTAAACACTGGCAATGAACAACCCCAAAATTAAATTAAGACAATTTCATTTACAATAGTATCAAAAAGAATAAAATACTTAGGAATAAAATTAGTGAAGAAGTACAAGACTTACAGACTGATAACTATAAAATTCAACTGAAAGAAATTAAAGAAGACCCAAATAAACAGAAAGACATCTATGCTCATATTCTCCATGGCAATCTATACATTTAAGATAATCCACATCAAAGCCCACGTGGGTTTTCTACAGGAATTGACAAGCTGTTTCTAAAATTCACATAGAAATGCAAAGCACCCAGAATAACCAAAACAGGAAAAAGAAAAAAAACCCCACAAACTGGTAAACTCACATTTCCTGATTTGAAAACTTACAAGACAAGGACATAAGATTAGACATACAGATGAAGAGAACAGAATGGAGAGTCTAGAAATAAATTCTTACTGTTATGATTAACTGATTTTCAACAAGAGTATCAAAACAATTCGATAAAGATTAGTCTTTTCAACAAATGGTGCAGGCACGACTGAATGTCAACATGCAAAGCGATGAATGTAAAATGGTGCAGCCACTTTGGAAAACAGGTTTACAATTCCCCCAAATGCCAAATACACTGTTATCATTATGACCCAGAAATTCCTCTCCTAGGTATATAACCACAACAGTGAGAAAAAGAGGTGTTCCAACAAAAACTTGTACATGACTATTCACAGCGTCATTCATAGTAGCCAAACAGTGAAAACAACCCAAATGCCTATCACTTTACGGATAAACAAAATGTGCTATGTCCATCCGCTGGCATGTTATCTGGCTGTAAAAGGGAACGACATATCCGTCCATGCTACAGCGTCCATGCTACAGCGTCCACGCTACAGCAGGTACAAACCGTAAAAACACGCTATATGAAACAAGCAGCTGCAGAAGACCACATACGTATGAGTCCACTGAAGTGAAATGGAAAGAAAAGGCTAATCTCTAGAGGCAGCCATCAGGCCAGTGGTGGGCAAAGGAAAGAAGGGGGTGGGAAAGGACTGCTAATGGGCTGGAATGGAGCTTGCTTTCCGGGTGATGAAAACGTTCTGGAATTAGACAGTGGTTTGCACAACTTCGTGAATATACTTAAGGACCACTAAAATATACACTTAAAAGGGTGAACCTATGTTACGTGAATTATATTCCAATAGAGCAGTTATTAAAAAATATTACTGGGAGAAAATAAAGATTATTAGATAAGTGGGAGGTACAGACCATATTTATGGCTTGAAATACTCAATTTTCCCTCAACTGATCTATAAACCCAATGTAATTTTAATTCAATATCCCAGTGAAGCATTCTGTGTGTGCAAATTGACCAAGATACACTAGAATTTATATGAAACGCAAAAGGTGAAGAACTGTTGATACGGCCTGAAGAAGGACATAAACTATCAGCTCTAAAGACTTAGAAGAAGCAAACCAGAGTAGATCTGTATTTTATTTTTACTTTTATTTTTATTTTTTTGCTTTTTAGGGCTGTACCCGCAGCATATGAAGGTTCCCAGGCTATGGGTTGAATCAGAGCTACAGCTGCCAGCCTATACCACAGCCACAGCAACAGCAGATCTGAGAGGTATCTGCAACCTATACCACAGCTCATGGCAACGCTGGATCCTTAACCCACTGAGCAAGGCCAGGGATCGAACCTGCAACCTCATGGTTCCTAGTTGGATTCGTTTCCGCTGTGCCATGACGGGATCTCCTAGATCTGTGTTTTAAAATGGAATTCCTTATGTTATAGTTCCAACTATTAACACCAGAAGTTGAACAAAATTACTGCATTGTCAATGGGTTTTCAATCAAAAGGCAGAAGGAGAAAAGAGATTAGATACAGATGCAAAGATGAAGAATCAAACAATCAGAGCTTATTTAAAAAGAGCAATTCTACTTGGGACTAAAGGGCAGATAGGAAGGGGCTGAAGAGGTTTTGTTGTTTAACTATGGGTAAGGTACCTGAAAGTACAATCACTCTCCAGGTTAATTATTGACCAAAACTGCCCCCAAATGCATTGGTCCACAGTGGATAAAAGTCATCAAGCATGGCAAACTTGTGACAAAGAACTTGGGCGGATGGCTTTGGAGAGGAACAACTGACTCCAGGGAACCACCAAACTGCAGGATGAGGCAAGATAATTTTGTTTCTAATTTTGCTAATAAGTAGAATAAACTTTCCTTTATAAGATTTTAAACCTTAATAAGATTATAAATAAGACTCCACATTTTTTTTTGTCTTTTTTTCTTTTTAGGGCTGTACCCACGGCATATGGAGGTTCCCAGGCTAGGGGCTGAATCAGAGCTACAGCTGCCGGCCTACACCACAGTCACAGCAATGCCAGATCTGAGACATGTCTGCGACCTACACCACAGCTCATGGCAACGCCAGATCCTTAACCCACTGAGCGAGGCCAGGATTGAACCCCTCATGGTGTCTAGTCAGATTTGTTTCCACTGAGCTGCGACGGGAACTCCATGACTCCACAACATTTTAAAAAATGTTTTCTGGAGTTCCCGTCGTGGCTCAATGGTTAACGAATCCGACTAGGATCCATGAGGTTGTGGGTTTGATCCCTGGCCTTGCTCAGTGGGTTAAGGATCCCACGTTGCTGTGGCGTAGGCTGGAGGCTATAGCTCCGATTAGAGCCCTAACCTGGGAACCTCCATATGCTGCGAGTGCGGCCCTAGAAAAAGACAAAAAAATAAAATAAAAATGTTTTCTACTTCAGGTTTTTCATTGCTTACTGAATACAAACCTGTTCCTTTTCTAGAAGATCTGCCTTTTGTCACTATTGGTTTCTTCCTCACAGCTGGTGCCTGAAAAGTAGAATGTTCTCTCCACCTCCGAAGCTGAAAATTAATGAACTTCCACATCATGAATGCCTGGGTAATGCAAATGGATGCCAGAACAGCAATTCTGAGAATATGAAGAAATAAAGAGAAAATCAGAGCGCATCAAAACCATGTCATTAAATAGTCTACCCTGCTTTGAAAACATTAACTTAGTGCTAAATTCTATGTTGACAAGATGTTAATAAATAATTATTGCATTAATAATTAACACCAGAAGTTAAATACATGCTTTTTTTTTTTTGGCTGCACCCACAGCCTATAGAAGTTTTTGGGCCAGGGACTGAACCCACACCACAGCAGTGACAATGCTGGATCTTTAACCTGCTGAGCCACCACAGAATAAATGGAATAAGCTCCCTTCTAAATAAATGCTGCAGTACTTCAATTTAGACATGAAATTGCAACAGGTATGAAATAAAATCAAATGAGTATTTCCCCTAACCCTGACATTTATCTCTTTACTTTTTCAGATGATTCTATCATAAACTGATAATACATACTATATAGTACAGCAAAGTAAGAAAAACGTTAAATTGACTGTACCTAACAGCCAACACATTGAAGTTTCCAGTACTGAAATCCAGCTTCTGATTCTCTGCTCTTGCAAGGCCAAAGCCAACAGTGAGTACCGAAAGAATTAAAGTCAGAAGTCTTCCCAAAACAAACAGAACTGCCCACAGAGAAAATCTGTGAGAAAAAAATGTCACAAGTCAGATGCACATGATCACAGAGAAAAGATCCTAATAGAAATAAGATTCCTATTAAGTAAATGAATATTAAAACAGCATTTCGTATTCTGCAAAAAGGACTCTGAAATATAGTTGGTGAAATGCTTCATATTATATCACATTCTTGGGGATATATAACGTGTCAGGATACTTAAGGTTCTAGAAGTCCAGTACAGAAATGTTTGATTTTTTTGTCTAACTGCTCTTTTTTGTGTAATAAAAGTATTAATGATTCTCAGAACTACTGGTATATAGAACAATTTTGGAGAATGCTAGATAAAACAAAAGCTGTGAATTAAATTCCCATGAGAGGCCTAGTTTTACTTTTTTTTTTTTCTAAAGGCTTTACACTCTTTACAAGTCACATCACTTCAATTCTGTTTTCAAGCTCAATATTCCCATGAAAATATTTTACTATCTTTAAGGTTCTATAATCTATTTCAATTTCTTCTGAAACTTTACTCTTCCCTCTTATTCCTTCTCCCAAAGAAAAACATACGCTAAATAAGAGAGAAGTTATAACAGAAAAGTAACCCTTCTAAACACTCAAAATTACAAGTTACAATATAGTATCTTTCTAGCTAAGACTCTATTTGAGAGAAAAAAATACCAACTTCAGTAGCTAAACAGTTTTTTAATTTAAAGGTGCTACTACCCACTTATAAAACAATGTAACTGCCCACAGCATGGTCCTTGGCAAGACAGGCACTGACTTTATTACATAAGAAATAGAATGGCTCAACAACTTACCCTTTCTGATACTTTTCATCACTAAAATAAAACAGGCGAGAAATATGGAAAAGAAACTCAACAAAATAGTGCAGCACCAAAAGAACAAGTCCTAGATGATTCAAGCTGTTAAAAGAACAGATTTAAAATGAAACGATTAATTATGAATTAAGGCAGATGAGCATATTCTTTGCCCAATCCAGATACACAGCCAAGAAAAATCCCAACTCACTTCAAAAGATAAGCTCCGGCAATGTGAAAGAGGTAAAGGCCAATGTAGACGAGCTGACGAGGAATATCTTCCTGTAAAGAGGAAATTGTGTAACAGGTTAAAACATGGTGAAGCGGTTCTGCCCGTATGAGCAGTGTGGCAGTGACAATGAACCAGGAGTGGACGTGAAGGCTGCGAGGCCCTGCCTCTCCCCTACTGCTCGCCCCGGTCAGCCTGGTCCTTCAACCTCTCTGCTTCAATCAGATGTACCCCAAATTCTTTCGGTACTGAATTCTGTGGTTCTTTTGATAACATTTATTAAATGACAATATTAACAACCATAATGTCCTTATATTAAAATTGCTATGTCTGTACCAGCTGAGATGCTTCTGTTTACCTCGTGCTTTCATTTCATTGTCAGTTAAGTCACTAAAACCAAAGGTTAAACTTCACCTTCTCACTTAGGATACGATTTATGTGTATAGTCTCTCTCCTCTTAATAACCCTGAGAGCTAGGTATCCAGACTTTATTTTTGCTTCTCTACAGCCCCTCCTGACCTAGTTATCTCAGAAACAGTGGTCTTCAAAGACGTAAGGTAAAATGGATCATGAAATGCTAGTGAAACAGCATACTGTATTATTTTATGAAAATTTTATCCCAGATTACACACACACACACACAAACAGAATTATGATGTAAACTCTGATTTTTCTTTCTTTTTTTCTTTTTCTTTTGTCTTTTAGGGCCGCACCCGCGGCATATGGAGGTTCCAGGCTAGGGGTCTAATCGGAGCTACAGCTGCCGGCCTACACCACAGCCACAGCAACACCAGAACCAAGCCGCCACGTCTGTGTCCTACACCACAGCTCGTGGCAACGCCAGATCGTGAACCCACTGAGCAAGGCCAGGGATCGAACCCGCAACATTATGGCTCCTAGTCAGATTTAACTGCTGCGCCATGACGGGAACTATTCTAATTTTTCTCTTTACTTTTTCTTTTTATGGCTGCAATTGCGGCATATGGAAGTTCCCTGGCTAGGGGTTGAACTGGAGCTGCAGCTGCCATCCCACACCATAGCTCTAGCAACATGGGATCTGAGCTGCATCTGTGACCTATGCTGCAGCCTGCAGCAATACCGGATCCTTAACCCACTGACTGAGGATAGGGATTGAACCCATGTCCTCATGGATACTACGTTAGGTTCTTAACCTGTTGAGCCACAATGGGAACTCCACAGACCCTAATTTTTCATCTTGGATTACGGTAAAAAAAAAAAGTTTGAAAAAATTAACACTGATAAGCCCAAAAGACGCATGCTAATTTATCAAATGCCTGTATCTCTCATTTCTACGCTCTGTTTTTGGCAGTATTATGTATATATATGGCTCTATTAGCCTGGTCAGTACCATTCATGTACTACGGCTCTAATTAAAATGATCACAGTGGGGGCTGATGCTGGCAGACAGAACTGCATTCTTCTGGAACCTCGCTAGACTTATAGGACAGGAGAGAACACGTCTTTATTGGTCTTCTACTCTACCCGCTAAATTTCAGCAGTTACTTCACCAAGTCTTCTGAGCAAGAGTAGAGAGCTTACAAGTATAATTTTGAAATTAAGAACTCTTTTCTAGTAAGAATGAATGGTACAACGATCAAATGATAGGAAGGCGGAACACAGCACAGTCAGATAGTCCTACAGAGAGTCCTCTGCTTTGGGACTCTCAGGAAAAATCCTCAAACATAATAGAAAGTACAGTGGAGTTTCCAACTGGAAAGAGAAGTATCTCTGAAAGTAAGCTGTCTGAAGACCCTCTCCACATAACTGTCAAATTTCCAGTGAAATATTTCTATTAAAGGAGTGAGGGAGAAAGGTGTAGATAAGACCAAGTGATCTTGTGAGTGAAGGCTCAACCACAAGGAAATCTCTTTTCTCTCTTTTTTTTTGTCTTTTTGCCTTTTATCTAGAGCCGCACCTGCGGCATATGGAGGTTCCCAGGCTAGGGGTCTAACAGGAGCTGTAGCTGCCGGCCTTCACCACAACCACAGCAACGCAGGATCCGAGCCGCGTCTGCAACCTACACCACAGCTCACGGCAACGCCGGATCCTTAACCCACTGAGTGAGGCCAGGAATTGAACCCGCAACCTCACGGTTCTTAGTCGGATTCGTTAACCACTGAGCCATGAAGGGAACTCCGAAATCTCTTTTCTTATAATCATTTCCTCTCAGCTCAACTGTAGTGTTGTAAATGTAATCTGATATGCTATGGAAACAGAGGTGACACTCTATATACATGGTACATGTGTTTCCTAAGGTGTGGTGTGTACATCACTGGCACTGTACAAAACAAACGATTTTAGGCGGCATGCCACAAAACACTTCGACTTTCACTATATACTTATTTATTTAACTTGTTTTCTTTTTGGGGCTGCACCTGCAGCGTATGGAAGTTCCCAGGCTAGGGGTTGAAACAGAGCTGCAGCTGCCAGCCTACACCACAGCCACAGCAACTCAGGATCTGAGCTGTGTCTGTGCCTTATATTGCAGCTTGTGGCCATGCTGGATCCTTTTTTTTTTTTTTTTTTTTGCTTTTTATGGCCACACCTGCAGCATATGGAGGTTCCAGGCTAAGCCGCGTCTGTGACTTATACCACATCTCATGGCGATGCCGGATCATTAACCCACTGAGCAAGGCCAGGGATCGAACCCGCAACCTCATGGTTCCTAGTCGAATGGATTAACTGCTGCGCCACGATGGGAACTCCCATGCCGGATCCTTAATCCACTGAATGAGGCCAGGGATTGAACCTGTGTCCTCATGGATACTAGCTAGATTCATTACCATTGAGCCACAACGGGAACTCCCACGGCTCCAAATTTCTAAGGGGAAAGCAGCACGAGGGGGGCCCTCAATACTTCTGGTAAAAGCTTTTAGATTTTTAAATTGCTGACTATTATATAAAACAAGAGTTTTTTAAAAAAGAAACACAAATAAGTTTTAAAAATATGCCATTTAGTAGAGAACATAAACTCTCTTTTTTCCTCTTTAACAAACCTAAAAATACTATTATAAATTGTAAACAGACTAGATTTCAAAAAGATATTCTAGGAGTTCCTGTCATGGCTCAGCAGTTTAACGAACTCGACTAGCAGCCATGAGGATGCAGGTAGGCCTCGCTCAGTGGGTTAAGGATCTGGCGTTACTGTGAGCTGTGGTGTAGGCTGCAGATGTGGCTTAGATCCCAAGTTGCTGTGGCTGTGGTGTAGGCTGACAGCTGTTGCTCCGATAAACCCCTAGCCTGGGAACCTCCATATGCCGCAGGTGTGGCCCTAAAAAGAAAAAAAAAGAAAAAAAAAATCTTTCCAAAGCTCTATCACAAGGGATGTATATTGATTATTTTGAACAACAAATAAATGTTTGAGTAAGATACACGGCCTGAAAAACCTCAATCAATGTCAGTCACTTCTAAATGCTTGCAGAGGAATCAATGAGACAGAAGCAAAGATGATGTATTCTGGAAAAACCGAGTTAGATGATGCAAAAAGTAGTTCTAAGTGATGAAAAACAGGTATTAACCACAAAGTTGCATCTGAAAAGTGTGAATATAACGCCCATGAAGTAGGAGTGGGGGAAAAAGCATTCTTCTAATTTAATATACTTTATATGGTATACAATTATACGTCTGGGTAATTAAACCAAATAAACTGTTAGGAAAAAAAAACATTTGGTTATCTCATCCATACCTCCCTGAAACTTCATATTTTCAAGTTGGCTAAGAAATTACATTTTGAATCCTCTCATGGGCAAAAGAGAGGATTATTTATATTGAAGCATACGTATTACATGCAATTAAAATATTCTTCTTAAAAGAAACAATTACTTGCGACTAATAGGCCCCTTGAACTGCTACTAACAGTGTTCTTTTCTCCATTCCTTTGTAGGACTGGTTCAAAACAATCGCTGTACTAGTTTCTTCCAGTAAAGAGTTCTTCCAAAAATAATTTTTATAGAGTAAATTTTAAGAAACTGTTTAACACATATGCAGCTGTTACTTTCAAATTATGCTAATTACTTGCAACAGTTACTTTCGACTGTCATATGCAGGTGTTAAAAATAGTTTCAGTTAAGTTTGAAGTTATGCAAATTAGTCCATAAAAATTAGACTGCATTTCTGGAGAAATGCCATCTGGCAGGAACTGATAAGAAAAGAGCTTTGAGAACTAAAGTGAACAATTATTTTGAAATGTCCCTCTTACATGGTCAATGAACAAGATATAGATGTATGAATTAATAATGAAACCAGAGGGATTATATGTCCATGGATAAAGAATACATGAAGATGAAGAAAGCTTTAAATATCTGAGCCATGGTACTAAGACATCAAGGAGCCATGATGGTCTCAGCATCATTGCCCACCAGAACTTTCTGCGTTGCTGGATTCGTTCTCTATCTTTAATCCAAAATAGCAGAGAGTTCCCTTCGTGGCTCAGCAGTTAACGAACCCAACTAGGATCCATAAGGATGTGGGTTCTATCCCTGGCCTCGCTCAGTGGGTTAAGAATCCAGCATTGCCGTGAGCTGCGGTGTAGGTCACACATGCGACTCGGAACCCGCGTTGCTATGGCTGTGGTGTAGGCCAACAGCTGTAGCTCCAATTTGACCCCCAATGTGGGAACCTCCATATGCTGTAGGGACGGCCCTAAAAAAGACAAAACAAAAACAGAGAGTGAAGCCATGTGCGGCAAATGAACACTTGTGACAGGGCTGGTGTGACCAAGAAGTAAGTTTTGTTTTTGATTCACTTAAATGTGGCAGGGAACTGCTGTTTTGGACAGTGCAGCTTTGGGACATCTATGGTTCACACTCGGTGCTTACTGATTATGAAGGGTTATTGGAAATGGTGAATTGAAGAATTTTAAGACAGTTCCCTTTTTTTTTTTCATCTTTTTAGGGCTGCACCCATGGCATATGGAGGTTCTCAGACTAGGGGTTGGACTGGAGCTGCATCTTCTGGCTTATGCCACAGCTCACGGCAAACTGGATCCTTAACCCACTGAGCAAGGCCAGGGATTGAACCTGCGTCCTCACGGACACTAGTCAGATTTGTTTCCGCTAAGCCATGATGGGAACTCCCTTAAGACAGCTCTAAGTCAAAGGTTTTATATGGATCTTCATTCTAATCCTGACAATCAGCCTAACTAGAGAAACATTCTACTTTACATGGCCTCTCATTTGGTGCTGTTTTCTAATTGTGGCCGACAACATCAATCACGACACACACAGGACACAGAAAAACACAGGACACAAAACAGTAATAAATCAAGTCCCTAGACTCATGAAGCAACTCTTTAGGGTATATATAGAAATAAGTGTTTATGGCTTTTGAGAAGTCAGAGATAAAATGGTCACTGGTAGGGTGGTTATCCTACTTTGGAAAGCTTCTCCGAGTTAGGGGATTTTTAAAACAATGCTTTAAATGAGGAAAAACTTAAAATACAACAGACAGTATAATAAACCCCCATGTACATATCAGCCAACATTATGGTTTTTAACTCATGACTAGACATCTTTTATCTATTGCCTCTCCCAAATTTCTCCCCCCAGAAGAGAATAAAAGTCCTTGATTAATATATTAGAGAGAAAACTAGTGTGTTGGGGTTATAAAATTAGAGAGTATCCGTGTGAACCAGGCATAAGGAGGGAGCAGAAGAAAAAGGGACCAGGTTGTGGCTCAGCAGTAAGGAATCCGACTAGTATCCATGATGATGTGGGTTCGATCCCTGGCCTCGCTTAGTGGGTCAGGGATCCGGTGTTGTGGTGAGTTGTGGGTGCTGGTTGCAGATGTGGCTCAGATCCCACATTTTTGTGACTGTGGCGTAGGCTGGCAGCTGTACTTCTGATTGGATCCCTAGCCTGGGAACCTCCATATGCTGCAGGTGTGGTCCTAAAAAAAAGGGGACCGGGGAGGGGGGCACAGAAGGGAGAAACCCTTAGAGCACAGGTGAGCAGCTCAATTTTAATTTTTTTTTTTTGGTCTGTTCTTTTTTAGGAAGTATAGAATCTATAAACTACAAAAAGGCCACTGCAGTGCTCTCGTAGTTCACTTATTATTCAAACAAAACAAACCAACATTTTCCCCACCTATTTCAGGAAAAGCTTTAAGGTGAATACTTAACTATGGTTTACTTTTCTCAATACTGATTTTTTCTTTGGGACTAAAACATAGTACCATTAGTTGTAGAATAATTAACCCTTTTGGTCTCACTTGTGAAACTGCTAAGAATATCGATAACAGAAAATGAGTATTATGTTGCAAGGTTTGTTTAAATATAAATTTATTTTAAAATACCACTAATACAGCTTTAAAATGAGATACTGGCATGTCTAAGGTCCCCCCTCTAAGTTAAAAATGACGACTAAAGGTTTTTTTTAATAAACACCTAAGGTTACTCTGTTACTGTGGAAAGAGGGGAGGGGAGGAATAGAAGTTAGAGACATGAGGAAATATCTAATCTTGTTCTTTCCTTTTTTTTTTTTTGCTTTTTAGGGCCGCATCTGTGGCATATGGAAGTTCCCAGGTTAGGGATTGAATCGGAGCTGTAGCTGCTAGCCTATACCACAGCCACAGCAACATCAGATCTGAGCTGCATCTGTGACCTACACCACAGCTCATGGCAACGCTGGATCCTTAACTCAGTGAGCGAGGTCAGGGATCGAACCGTGTCCTCGTGGATGCTAGTCAGACTTGTTTCAGCTGAGCCACGACGGGCACTCCCAGGAAATATCTAATTTTAGAAAGACTTCTCAAAAAAAAAAAAGGGAAAAAATGACAAGACAATTTTTAAAACTATAAGATTCCTGCTTACTTTTTTGGTTTTCTGGAAGTAGAGTTCAGGAAAAGCATGAAACCAGTATGCCAACTGTGATATGTAGAAAAACTTCATTTGAAATCTGTACAACACAAGAAAGTAAAAAATATCCTTTAAAGCACAATGGTTTTAAGGAATAAAGTAAAAAACATACACTGGAAATCAGTATATATTAAGGAGCTGCCTTTGTGTTATCATTTCAGGTTCCCTTGCAATACTCTGTGTACTTTACACAACTGTCCAACAGCCACCACTGCCCCAGCTCCCTGGGGCCTCCCCACCCTCAGTCAGTTCCTCTAGAAGGAAGAGCAGAAGCAATTACCTGCAGAAGACTGTTAACACGCAAGCAAGCTGCGAGGAAGCAGAGCCTCTTACACCTATTAGTTAATTAACACTGATGAGTATGCCATGTTAGCTACTGAAACATAAGACTCTGCGAAAACCAATTCACAGATCTGTAAGGTTTCATCACAAGGGAAGTCGAAGGGCAAAAGGACGGCTAGAAAAGTGAAGGCGCACAGATTAAGCATCTCTTGAAACTGGGATGGTCCCAATTACAAACATCCCCTGGCCTTTTTTACTTTTTTTTTTAAAAGGGAAATGTGGTAAGTCCTCCTGGTTGAAACACCAAGAACCCCCAAAAATGGAAGCCCACCAGGATTCAAGAGAGGAATATGACGGGCCCCCCCACCAGGAGACACAACCTAGTCGGCCTAGAATCCAGTCTCCTCCTCGCAGCACCACCCCTCCAGTTCTCCTGTTTTCTCTCGGTTCCCCTCTGCCTCTCCTCCAGAGGTCTAAAAGGACACAAAGCCACTCTGAATAGTCCCGGGGGTGGGGAGAGGGAGAAGGTACAGTGTCACACACATATGATGCGTACCTCCTCAGTCTCTAACAGTGCACTGAATTAATGTACTTTTTAAAAGTTAGAATGGCTCAGCAGAGTGGGCAATATTGCAGGGTCATGTTATTTCCTCCTTATCTTTTTCTCCAATTCTCACATCACAATGCACTTACTGAACACTGTGTAGCTGATAAGCAGTTGCAGCCTGGCAGAGCAAAAGATACAGAAGACACAGTACTTGCTTAACAAGTACACAGACACGCTTGGTTGGCCTGGGCCTAATAGGAGACTTACATAAATGAGACAATTACAGAACCAAGACAATGTGTAAATCTAAAATACTACATACCAAGACAACAAATTCAGGAAGGGAGAAATCAATGAGGGTTAAAGGGACAAGGAAAATACAGACTAGAAGTCCTAGAGCTGGGCTTGAAGATTGGATAACTTAGCTGAATGTCTTGGCAACCCTTAGCAGCTTCTTACAGCACTGTACAGAAACCTCAGGGCCAGTAAAGTAAGAAAGAAACAGTCCCTACCCCCTCAAGCTTATAGAGTAAGAGACTAAGAAATGGAAGGAGCGAAGAGGCTGGGGACAGAGAAAAGGAGCCAAAGTATGTAGAAGATGGAGCAGCGATGAGAAAGGACGAGGGAGAAGAAAGGAAAGCAGAGGATTAAATCAGGATTACTGCTGAAATCAGTTTTCTCAGGGTAACAAACATGCTGAAAAGATTATATACATGAAAAAAGCACACAGGACCTTTTTTTTCTTATGGCGGAGGGACTGCCAAAGACATACCTATTGTATGAATCTGCCTAAGGTCCTAATGAGAAGAACAAGAACAAATTCTGCTTAAAAGCGACTCGGCCCACGGTCCTTAACTACGAAAAAACTGCCAAAACTGACTTACGTCATCAGGTTATGCGGATAGGCTCTCCACAGGATAGTTGGGTCCAAGATGTAGTTTTCCTAAGAGAGAAGATACAAAAATTAGCCTAATGAGTATGCAAGCTTCTTAAAAAATAATACAGTATTTTCATTTCTTGCTCATTTCTAATTCTCCACATGAAGTTCCAAAAAGCCCACCAAAGTCAAGCTTTTTAGATGTTTTGGTTATTTTCCATTCAGTTGAACTGCTTACTTGAGTGAAATGAAAATCAATTTGAGTGACATGAAGTCAAGAAATAATTTCTGGGTTTCGAAATTCCTTCAATCCAGCAGAATGAAAAAAACATGTATGCAAACAAACATAACTAAAAAACAGTAATGGTACATAACAGGGTCCAGCAGCTACTGAGGGGTGAGTGCTGTCTTGGGTAATCAGGGAAAGGAGCAGAAGGAGGTGGCACCAGACAGGGGCCAGAAGATCAAGGTGCTGCCAAGTTGTACAGGAGGAAGTCCACGTAATAACCAAGTCTTTTCCCTAGATAACCAGATCGGTTTATGAGAATTACTGCATACGGATACATTAAAAAAAAAAAAAAAACACTTGGAAGTGTTGCAGCAGGTTAAGGATCTAGCACTGTCTACACTGCAACCTATACCAAAGCTCATGGCAACGCCGGATCCTTAACCCACTGAGCAAGGTCAGGGACTGAACCTGTGTCCTCATGGATTCTAGTCAGATTCATTTGTGCTGACCCATGATGGGACCTCTGCACTGTTTTTAAAGAAGGAAATGACTGAAAACTGTACAACTCAGGTAATCTAGTAAAAGAATCACTGACATCTTACCCTTTTTGCTAATATAGATGTATTTGCAAATGACTAAGATATGAAAACAAGATTTAGATTGACAAAAAATGAGTAAGGCTTCCTGAAACATTAAACCTGGCTGGCAATTTCTGCTATATAAAACTTAGTTAAATGAGAGGCTTACTGATGAAACCTAACTTATACTAGTTCAGCAGCACAACTCCTAAGCTTAGCAAGAAGAACAACAACAAAAATTTTTCTAAGGTTCACGGTTTGCTTATAAGCATTAACAATAGGACACCATTTTCCGTTCTGGGTATATAAAATTGTAAAATAGTGAGAGATGAAAATTTAAGCATAGTGCATACTTACAGATATTAGAATGAATGTGCCCCAAACACAAGAGAACAGGTAGAATGCACTAAGCTGACCAGATTCATTAAACTTGCTGTGTTTCGTTTTGGAGAAGTGCATTCTCCTGTTAATTTTCTAAAAATGAAAACAATTATTAATAATTAAGACCATACAAGATATTTACTATGTAACTATCACAGTATGGAGAGCTAGTATTTCACAAAGTATAGATTTCTAAGATTGTATACTTACATCCAACACATACTCTTGAATTATGGCATGAATAATTATCGCCACTAGCATGTAGAAGAAAACGGTAGCCAAATCTTTGATACCATAGTAATAAAGGAACGCAGATTCAGTAGCTTGTTCTTCTGAAGGCCAAAAAGGACAGGACACACACACACAAAAATATACGTAAGATTATAAAAACAGCACTAAGTACAACATAGTTATGGAAACAAACAAGAGGAGACTAACCTAGTAAAAATAAGTTCTATAGGAACATCATGTGGATTTGCTTTTGGAGACCTTGAATCTTAGGAGTAATGAAAACCGAGGAAATCATCTAGAAGTCTAAAGCTTCAGAAATTTCTTACAAAGACTCGACGCATGTTAGTTACAGCCACCAAAGACCAAAGAACAGGGAGGGCAGGGGAGGCCACACTCAGATCCCGGGGGAAACTGAAAACTGCAATCCCCCCAGCAGTACAGATTAGGTTATAGTAAAGTTATACTTAGCCCGTTAGCCTATCTTTTCAAAAAACTTTTGAAACTTTCTACTTTCTAGCTCTACTTTCAAACTAGACACATTTATGATTACGGCGGAAAAACTGACTTAACTTGGATTTGACTTAGTTTTGACCTCTAAGCAGTAGAGACAGAGGCAACTGCTACTTAAAATAGTTTTCCGTCTTTAAAATTGCTAAAGTTTTTTAGAACAAATTTTAATCAAATACTTATGAATTGATGAAACAGCTTTGTTCTTCTCTGGCAAACTCAAATTTCAAAACATCTTTGTGGTTTGGAGTCATGTGATATCCAAGTTACTAAATCAAATATTTACAAAACGATGCAACTGAATGAAAACCCGACCAACTCCATGTTGTATAATGGATCTTACACTCTCAACAGAGACACTCGGGGCAAGTTTACTGCCTATGCTAACATTTTGTTTACTAAATACCTCAATTCCCTCACCCATGCTAGTGAATTATATTACTGTATTCAACTATAATCAATTTCCAATAACAACTTGATTTTCACAGAGCATCATCTGGAAAAACTTTTTGAGATAAAAGCTAAAAGTGTACTTTGGTTGCTATTACCACAGAACTCCTAGGGCTTATTGACATTTTCTCTCATTAAAATAGCAGATAGAACGGTAGAGTACAACAAAAATGGGAAAATAAAATGGGCTTAAGAAGGTTGTTTTTACATGCCTGAAACAGAGCTTGTAGTCGGAAAAGCTGAACCTCAACACTGGGCCTTTAGAAACCTTGACTGAATAATGACACTTCAGACAAATGTAAAATATCTATTAGGATTTTCTTATAAAAAGAACAGAAGAAGAGAAACCAAAAAAAAAAAAAAGGATTCTTTGATGGAATTTCAAATCCATTTACAAAAATATACAATAAACATTAAATACATAAAAATTGATCTTCATATAGTATGTAGGGTGAAGTCGACCAAAAACATCAGATCTGTCATCACAAAACCACCAAAATAATTTTCAGTCTCATCATGAGATCTGTGAAAATAATGAAGAACCTAATGTTTATGTCAATTTCCAAGGCTGTTCCACTGAACTCTTCTACTTAACTAGAAAATTCTAAAACATAACCGCTTACCTGTTGCAGGGAGGGTAACATTGTACTGAAGAGTAACAAAAATTATAGAGGCTTTTGCTGTTATCTAGAAAGAAGAAAAGAAGATCAAGTCAATTTGTGACCTTCTCCTAAACAGCAGACGGGCGAGCAGGGGGTGCTGCAAGTTCTGCACCCCCAGCTAAGAACCGAGAGCACCCCAGTTCCTGTGGCGCCCCGCGAAGGCACGCCTGGAACTCCTGATCACCAAGGGGCCGAGCCTGGAAGTTCACATATTCACTCTGCAGTTTAGATGACATCGTGCAATTCGGTCCTAACTCTAAGATTTCAAAAGAGATACAGTCGTTCCAGTAAACAGTGTTTTGATAACAATGTCTCTACTCTAGACCTGCATAATGAACGCAGGATTCCCACCAAAAACTTTTTTAATGTAAATTAATGAGAGAAGAGGGAGCATAGTTACCATGAACAAAAATGGATCCAAGGTAGGGTCTGTGGTGTGTGCGTTCATCGCCCACACACTTGGCATAGTTACACGGTCCGTAAATATTTAACTGACCCTACTACTGGTAAAAGCAAAGTGGTCAGAAGAGAGAAATGGAGTGCTTACTCAATATTTATAGGCACCAGGCACTGTCCTAGACAAGAAGGGATAACAGAGATGAATGATATAATCCTGATGACTAGAAACTTGGTCGGGCCTGGGAGACACAGGTAAACAAACCGTTACAGTGCCACAGAATCCGTGCCAAATCGAACTCAAGATAAACAACACATTTCCTCAGTTTCTGATTCTTTCCCGGGGTGAGGAGGGAGGCATGCCCTGCAAAGGCCTCACAGGGGTGTGGTGCGGGGCTCTCTCTTGCTGGAAGACAGAAGCTCCCTGGGCTCACGAAGGGACGGAGAAGGGACGGGAGAGCATAAGAGAAAGAGAAGTGCAAAGGTCAAGGAGCAGTAAACAGGAGGTCAGGTCTGGGCAAACATCAGGAAGTGGTGGAAAGGCCTAGAAAAGTTACCAAGTGCTAGAAAGGGCCTACTTTGTTGAGGCAAGTAGTTTTGATTTTACTTTAGCCCAACTAGACAAGGAGGAATAAGGGGGAAGTTATTTGTGCTTTCTGGAAGGGTGGCTGACTGTGGCAGGCTACCGGTCTCTAAAGGGCCTTCGTGGACGCCGATCTTTGTAGGATGAGAACAAAAGTGGCCACGTGGCCCACAGTGCATTCCGGGGCCGGCCCTCGCCTCTGCCTCTCCAGCCTCCCGAGACCACTTCCTCAGCTCCCCGGCCCCCTGCATTCCTCCCACCACAGGCTGCGAGCACTTGGTTTTACCTCAGACACTGTCGGAAAACCTCTGCTTCGGATCTCAGTTCAAGCACAGCTTTTCCAGGACGCCCCCTCCATCTCCTCGGGAAGGTCATCTCCGAGGTTAGACTACCTCGGAGGCCGGTGTCCCTTACAGAACACATTCTCCTGCTGGGATTATAACAACACCTGCAGCCTCACTCCGTGGACAGCAGGCTCCGCGGGACCCCGCCCGTTTCTGCGCATCGCCGTACGCTTAGAGCCCAGCACTGCTCGGGGCACCTATCAGGTGACCGATCAATATTACTGAATAAATATTGGGTAAAAGAGCGGAATAAAGCTTGCTAAGCAAGGGAGAAGAATCGAGGATTCTGTACTGATGCCTCAACAACTAGGGGACAAGCTACACTGTTAGTACAAATGTGGAATGCGGGAGGAACGGAGGTTTTAGGGCAAGAAGAAATTGAGTTTTAGATAAACTTAGATTTCTGTGAGACATACAGATGGAAACACTAAGAGCAGATAAGGTCCATGTCTGGAACTCTGCCGGGAGACCCTATCTTAAGCTTCTGAAGTCTCTATTTACGACAGTACATAGTACATGGGTTGAGGCTGTGGAAGTACGTAAGTCACCTAGGGAGCGTGTACAGGACTTGATGAGGAATAGGACACGATCAGAACCGTGGAGAGAGCAGAGAAAACGGTGGTGGGAGAGAAGAATGATCCAAGAGAGAAGCAAGACATTGAAACCCCAAAGCCAAAGGGGAAATGTTTTCACAGGTAAACAGGTATTAAACTCTGTGTTAATAAAGTCACAATTTCAAAAGAGCTGTGTCAGGAAAAGACTGCAACGGAAGGGACAATTTAAGAAAGTCACTGGTGGTCGCAGCTTGCGTGATTCCAGTGAAGAAGTGAGAGCAGAAGCCACACAGGAGCGGACTGCAGAGCATGCCAGGCACCAAGGGATTCCCAGCAGCAGATGCCAGGTCAAGGCTGATGCTGTTCTGTGATGGAAGAGACTGCGCTTGTGCGGGGCAGTCAGGAAAGGGGCTGGGGCCCGGGAGAATTTAACATGTCAGGGCAGAATGGACGCAAAGCTCTGGTAGAGAATGAAATATAAGGGTAGAGCTCAAGGCTAATCTCGAGCAGATTTCCTCTTAGACCAGGCAGAAATAAAAATGATGAGACACGTAAGTTCAAAAGACAAGAAACTGCAGAAATTCACATCTGATAAACTTTCACTTTCCCTATGGGAGAAAAAAAGCAATGTCATCTGTTAAGCATAGCCGAGGACTGAAATGATGAGTATTTTTATAGTTCTTTTTGGGAAAGAAGTTGGCCAGGGGAAAGTAAAAAGATCCCCGAGAAAGTAAAAAGATCCCCGAGTATTACTGACATGAGGTCAGAAACCTTTGATTTGTAACATTATCTATCAGCATGAGTGCCCGACTTTCTCTGACAACCCTTTGCCATGCAGGGGAGGCACAGAAAAGGCAGCTGGCAGGCTGCATCCACAGGTGGCTATGTGCAGGCCAAAGAGGGAGAGAGGCCAAGCCGTCAAGGGAGCTGAGGGCCTGGGGAGAGTGTGGACAAGTGGTTAAAGCCTGAAGGAAGAAAAAGGGAAAGCCAACGAGGGCGCTAATAACACTGGAGAAGAGGAAGGGGACCATAAAAGCTCAGACCAGGCGGAGAGCTTAGCAGCAGGAGGAGGGAGGTGGACAGCATGCACGCTGTGGCTGAGCCCTGCTCTGCCAGAATCTGGGGTCTGGAAATAAGGCAGGCCTGTGAGATAAAGCCCAGGGAATGGCCGTGACATGACTGGGGTCGACATACAAAGGTCACCTGACTAGAAGAGGCCAGTAAGGCTTTTCTGTCTTTCATTTTGGGTCGTTCACTCAGGTGCATTAGAGCGGAATGGTGACATGAGTTTCCAGGGTAACACTACTTTCATGCGGTTATTTTTAATAAAGTTGACTGACGACTGAATTTTACATTTTAACATCTTTGTTTAGATTTCATATATAAACACACACACATTCCACATCACCGTTTTTCCTTTGGAATATGAGGTCACCACTACCATGGCTAAAAAACTTTTTAAGAGTCCTTTACAAATGACAAGTGAAATTCTTCAAAGATAAATTTAATATCAAATTCCCAGAGCAACAAAAATTAGATTATCCTTTTATGCTAGGCTTCCAAATAAAATTAAAATCTGGCTTCCAGCTAGGTTAGCAGGAGACAGTAAGTAGAAAAAGAAGAGGAAAAATACAAACTGCATATCCCCAGAAAGTTTATAGGAAAATTAAACCAGGAGTTCCCTGGTGGCTCAGCAGGTTAAAGACCTGGCATTGTAACTGCTGTGCCTTGGGTTCGATCCCTGGCCCTGGAACTTCAGCATGCTGTGGGTTCTGCAATAAATAAGTAAATAAAACAAAGGAAAAAGAAAAATCAAACCAGTAATCAAGCTCTCGGCCATTTTTAGGCCTCCTAAGCCTCAGACCCCAAGCAGCATTGCTTCAGTTAAACAATTACTACAGTTAATCAATAGTAAGACAAATTAGTTTGGAACAAAATATGCTACAAAAATATATAATGTACTCAAAAGTATAAATTACTGAGTTTATGACAATTCTGGACATTTAAAGCACTGCTCTCCATAAGAAAATTCTGAGACTTATTCAGATACATCTTAAACAGGTTACCACAAATTCTAATGAATTATTTGTGTATTGTATACAGTATCATGAATATCATAACATTTCTTCAGTGGGCACCAGTTGGGGTTTGGTATCTTTTCTTGTTATACAGAGATGTTGACTATTTCGTACTTGTTACTACTGCACTGACTGGGTGTCTCAGAGAGAAAGGCAACTTCCGAATATCAAATCCCACTTCCTCCCCAGCTTAGACAAAAATTAAGACTTTTAAAAAAAAGAAGGAAAAGAAAATGTTGGTCTTAAGTCATGCTTAAAAATAAAACAAACCTCCCATTCTATTCCATAACAGATTTAATTGTAACTGTCCCCCAAAGCTGGTGTGGCACAAACAACCTGGACTCTTGAGAATGTGGAAGAAAATTCCCTGCTAGAAGAAAATACTCCTAGTGGAAAGATCTAGCTCCTTTTGCAGACCTTTACTTTCAGAAAGTGTCCCAAGTATCATTACCTCTTTCGACTGTTCAATTTTCCTAACCTCAATTTGAAGCCATTAATTACAGACCGTGATTTGCATTATGTGGACAGATATGGACTGCACTAGAAACGTGATTTCAAAATTCACAGCAATTTTTTTTTTTTTTTGGCCGTGCCTGTGGCGTGTGGAAATCCCTTGGCCAGCGATCGAACCTGTGCCCCAGCAGTGACCCAAACCACAGCAGTGACAATGTCGGATCCTTAACTGCCATGTCATCAGGGATCTCCCACAGCAATTTTTAATAACATGAAATTCTCTGGAAATTAAATTCTTCCATTTCCCCCAAACGAACCACAGCTTTACCAATCTTATTGGTACATATAATTTTTTTAGATGCTTACTGTTTGACCCTTCTCTCATATAAAAATGCTGTCTTCTAAGAAAAAAAAAATCTGTCTTCTCTTTCCCAACTTTGATACATACCAAGTGAATAATGAGTTAGCATTTATGGATGACTCCTATGAGCCAAACACTGAACTAGGCATTATACAAAGTTAGTTTAATTCTCAGAGTAATTCAATGAGCCCTATTTTACAGAAAAGCAAACAAGTTGTGAGAAGTTAGATGACATGCCCTAGATCACCCAGTTAGTGAGCAGTAGAGCCCTAACTCCCACTCAGCATCTATGTTGATTCTTCATTCTGGCTAGTAATAGAGTACCTGCTACTGCTTTGTCAATTTCACCATAAATCCTCTGACATTTCCTCAATATATTTACACAAAAGGCTTAACACTTCTGCTGCAAAAACATCAACTTCTCTATTATCCTAGCACAAATACTGTCATTCTATAATTATGTTATCATTGAGATTCAACAGCAATTATTATTATTATTATTTTTCCTTTTGGGGCTGCACCTGTGGCATATGGAAGTTCCCAGGCTAGGGGTCAAATTGGAGCTACAGCTGCTGGCCACTGCCAGTCACAGCAACGCAGGATCCGAGCAGTGTCTGAGCGACACCACAGCAACACAGGATCCTTAACCCATTAAGCAAGGCCAGGGACTGAACCTACATCCTCATAGATACTAGTCAGCTTCATTTCCGAAGAGCCACAATGGGAAATCCAACCGCAATTATTTTAAAAGTCAAGCAGCAAAACTAACCTAGAGAATTTTTCCCCTTTATAGATAACATGCTTTCAAATCCTAAAACTTTAACGTATGTTAAGAAAAGTGTAGTACACACCCTGCACAAACTTACGTCTGTATACTACTTTAACGTTTGTTGAACGGACTTTAAATGCTGCTATTTAGATCTTTGCTGTGCCTGTTTAAACTGACAAATTTTACACATGTATGTGTACGTGAAAATCCACTTACTGTTAAAAAAAAATCACTGACATGAGAGGCTAGGTACAGGTGGTGAACTTCCCCAAAAATGTGGTAAGAGAACATGAAATATTTTACATAAAAGCAACATTATAGCATTTCTAAGCGTCAGCCTTTGTGATTTATATTCCATTTCATTCAAAGCATTGCAAATATACCTCGCAGGTAATATTACTCCTACATTATACCTTTAAAGTCAGGAATTCTTACCACGTGGAGACGGGTCATGTGAGTTTCACAAAATTGTTCAATATACTGCATACAGAAAAGCATTACTTCTAATATCAAAGCAGAAAGTATAAATATAAAATTTAAAAAGTGAGTACAAATGTTGCACTACATTTTTAATATCATATACATTCATATAGCACTTTATAAACTGAGAAGTCTTCACACCATTTTATCAGATCTGTGGCTGTGAGAACAGCACAGGTGATGTTATTTCCTTATACAGAGCAGAAAAAGCAGGCTCAGCCTTGGGTCACTAAGTAGCACAGGCCCAGCCTAAATCGAAGTAGGTGACATATGTCAGTTCACCTCTACCTTCGCTTTCAGTATACCCACTACCTCCTTAGCAGTGGAAAAATTGGACATAAATAACTCTGTCAAGAATAAAAAAAAAAAAGGATATTTAGATCCAGAAAAGCCTATTTGAAGAGAAGCAAAAATAAATTAAACTATTAAATTACCTAATAAGAACCTTTTAAAAAAACCCACATGGGCTCCATTTAAAAATTATATTCATCTTTTGGCAGTCTCATTCCACTAGTTTTTTTCATGAATTCTTAATATCACTCATTAAATATTTTGTAAGCACCTCCTACATCCCAGGCCCTACTCTAGACGCTGGAGATTGTTTAAGAAAAAAAATTTTTTTCTGCCCTTTCCAGGAAGCGCGCGCGAGGGGGGGGGACAACAAATAAGTAAAATCGTGTATTTCACGGGGCACAAGAGCCAGAGAAAAATTCATTAAAAAGGGAAAGTAGATAAGGAATGGGCGTGTGCACTCGGGAGCGAGGCAAAGAAAGCCGTAGGATGTTACATGTTCACGCTGCGAAGTTTATTACCCACATTCAACAGCTGTTAAATAAGTCATCACAATACTCAAGACGTGGGAAGAGAATTTACACACTCCTGACATTTCCATCCTCTCCTACTTCAAGAAACAAAAAGAAAATTATTCGACTCCTCGGCACTGCCGTTCAAAACCCCGATTTCTCGATCAAACTTTGCTTCTTTACGGAAAGAGCAAAAAGTCGGGGCAAAAAGTTCGATTACTGGTAACAATACCAGTTTGCGAGTCAGGAGTTAAAACAGTTCCGCGGCGGTCATTCGCTGCCCCGCGGCCACCGCCCTTCCAGTGGGCAGCGGGCGCCGGGCTCCCTCCGTTTCACCCCAAACTCGATGCCACCGCGGCCCCCACCGCCGGCACCGGGCGCTGCCCGGCCCCCAGCGGCCTGGCCAGGCGGACGCTCCGGGCCGCCGCGCCGGCCATTCCCCAGCCGGCCCACAGCCCGCAGCCAGCTCGGCGCGCAGGGGCCGCCCCCGCCGCCCGCCGGCCCCTCGCCGGCTGCCACGTAACCCTTCGCGGGAACCAGGAACTGCGCGGCGCGGCCGGCGGGAGGGGGCGGCGGCGGCGGGAGGGAGGCGTGAGCCGCGGCCGAGGGGGCGACCCGGCGGCCGCGACCCCTGCGGGCGGGAGGGCGGCGGCCAGGCCCCCCAGGGCCGCAGAGCCCCAGGCCGGGGCGGGGCAGGCCCGCCTATCTCGGCCGGGCGGGCGGCACCTCCCCCCGGCCGGGGTCCCCCGCGGTCCTGGGCCGAAGGGCTGAGCTGGCAGCCGGGGCCCGGGGAGGAGACGGAGGGGCGGGCGGTTGGGGAGCGGGTCGGGCTCACCTCGAACATGAGCCCCAGCAGGAAAACCATCGCCACACAGGAGACGATGTCCGCGTGATTCTGCAGGACGAATTCGTGGCTCAGGACCGGGGGGCTCTTGGTGCTCTTCTTGCGAATCGCCATGGTGAAGCCGCCGCCCGTGCCTGCAGGTGCTCCGCCCCGGCTCCGCTCTTCCCAGCTGCTCACCGACTCGCCGCCGCCGCCTCCCCCTGGCTGCTCCTCACAGCCCCGCCGCTGCCGCTCGCTGGGGCTTCACTTCCCATCCCACAGCCAGTACGCAGCCGCCGGGGCCGCCCGGAAAAAAAAAAAAAAAAAAAAAAATTAAAACCGAGCCCACAGTGAAAGCGAGCATGCGCACTGGGGAGACGGCGCTCGCTCGTGCTGCGGCCGCCCCTGCGAGCCCGCAGCGCCGCCTAGGGGCCGGAGGCCGTCTGCCCGCGGCCGGGGAGTGTAAAAGGACTTGAGCCGCGCCTCCTGTGCGCCGGGTCCAGGGCGGGGGTTGGGAGTCGTTGGAGGCGCGAGCTTCCTGCGCCCGCTTAACTGGCTGAGTCCGCGGCGGGGTCCGAGGGCGGCCACGTGCTGTGGCGTGCACTGCCTCTCGCCTGCTTTCCCGCCTTCCTGGCCACCCAGGGCTTGCTTCCACCCTGTCACGTCTTGAAAGCCACTGCCACCATCAAGATGATCTAAACCTGTGACTACGGCTTAACCATACGAGGGTAGGCGCAGTCTTCGGTTTTAGCATCTGCCTTAAAAATTAATTTCAGAGTTATCTTAAACAGTCCTGAGGACTTTCTCCTGTTCCTTGTAGGCATGAGTTAGTTTTTTTCAAAAAGAACAATTCCTGTTTGGTCTCGCCTACCCATCCCCCATCCCCATCTCCCAGCAGCCAACCAACTGACGACGAGATCAGTTTGGGTTTACTTGCTTGGAACTTATTAACAACACTTCTTGGTAACCTAGGGAGGTGATTTTTAAAGAGTTTGAGGGTGAGACGTGTCCTCCTCTTCCATGTTTCTGCGCCAAACAAGATTCCTTTGTATTTTTTCTCCCGATGAATTATACCGCTATTTACCAATATGCCAAATCTAGAAACCAAAGTCATCCTGGACTGATACCTTCCAGCATCCTCCATGTCCAAACTATTACCAAGGCAGGCCAGTCTGACCCCTTACCGCTTCCCAGTGCTGCAGCCTCGGGGCGGGGGTTGGGGGGGGGGAGACTCACTGCTCGCCTGCGATATTACAGCTCCTGGTGAATCCCTTAGTGGGTTAAGAAGGTGGGTTTTTAAATCAGAAGTTTGTCTCTTATTACCCGAATGATCATAGATAGGTTACTTAATTTCCAGGAGACTCGATTTCCTCATTTATTTATATATTCATGTACTCAAAAATATTTATTGGGCATCTACCATGTGCTAAGCACTGGGGGATACAGAACTGAAGGAAAAAGACAAATGAACCTATTCTTATGGGCTTTGATTCTAGTATGGGAAGAGGATCTTTAAACGAGATGTAAAAAGTGAAACATATGTAAAATTGAGATGAGGGTCTTGGAAAAAAATAAAGCAAGGGAAAGCGTGGGGAAGTAGCATTTGCCTGAAGACCTGAAGAGGTGAAGGCACAAACAATAAAAAGGTATCATCAATAAAAGGGGGGTAATTGTAGTACCTACTCTAGTGATTAAATGAGATGATTCAAGGAAAGTGATTAGTAGAAATTTAGTACTCTATAAATGTTAGCTATTGGAGTTCCCTGGTGGCTCAGCAGGTTAAGGATCCATCATTGCCAGTGCTGTGGCAGGTCCCTGCTGTGGCTCAGGTTCCATCCTTGGAACTTCTTCATGGCATGGGTACAGCCAAAAAAAAAAATCTTAACTATTTTCCTCCTTTGTGATAAAACACTTACTAGTTTTACCAACCTCCAAATCACCTTCGAAATTATATCAGAGTAATAATTCTAACAGGATTTTTTGGTGGTTTCTCTTCTCCTTCATGGAAAGCTAGCATGACTAAATGGCACTTCGTGGCTTGGCTTCTGCCTATCCACACAGGCTCACCCCCTGCCTCCTTTGGCCCCAGTCTCTTGGTACCAGCATTACTGGCTTCCTACTGTATACACATGATAGTATGCAGTCTTCCTAGGCTCTCCCCTGGCTTCGTGCTGGCTGCTGCTTGTTTCTGGAATATTTTTTCCCCTCCCCTCTTCTCCCTAGCACATGCTTACGGTTCCTTCAAGTCTTACGCACATATGATTTCATGGAAACCTTCACTGACCTCTGTGGTCGCCTCTAATGATTCGATTGCCCTTTTTTTTTTCCGGCCACTTCTCCAAAAAAGAAAGTTCCCAGATGGGGGGTCGGATCTGAGCCATAGTTGTAGCCTAAGCTGCAGCTGCAGCAATGCCAGATCTTTAAGCCACTGTGCCAGGCCAGGGATCAAACCTGCATCCTGGTGCTCCCAAGACATCACCGATCCTGTTGCACTGCAGCAGAAACTCCTTAACTGTATTTTTAAAAACAATTTTAATGTGATATACTTTATGGTCACCTATTTCAAGAGTATAGTTCTATGGCTTTTAGTATATTTATAAAGTTGGGCAACCATCCCATAATCTAACTTGAGAGCATTCTTAATATCCCCCAAAGAAAGACTTAGTTTTTGTTCTTGAAACTCATATATGGAATGAAAGACAGACAATAAACAAGTCATTACCAATGGGATGGGCGTCTTCAAGACTTGTTTTGGTGAAGGGTGCAATGAACATATTCTAGGTCATTTGGAAATTAATTGTCCCACTAAACTGAAAGGGACTCTTTTAAACTTTGAAATTTGTCACTCTCCTGTGAGAAAATACTCCCATTGGTCTTTTTTTTTTTTTTTCAGGGCTGCATCCGTGGCGTATGGAAGTTCCCAGGCTAAGGGTTGAATGCGAGCTACACCAAAGCCACAGCAACACCGGATCCAAAGCTGCATCTGTGACCTGTGCTGTAGCTCAAGGCAGCACCGGATCCTTAACCCACTGAGTGGTGTCAGGGATAGAACCTGCATCCTCATGGATACTAGTTGGTTCCTAACCCACTGAGCCACAATGGGAGCTCCCCCCACTGGTTTTTTTTTTTTTTCAGTTGCATAAAACTACTCTAATGTGGTCAGCCGTAGGCCTGGGGGGTGACCACTGGATTTGGCAAGACAGAGGTGTGTGTCAGTGTAGGTTTCCCAGGAAGCAGATGCCAAGGCAGAGTTAGAATCATAAAGGATTGGAGGAGTTCCTGTCACGGGGCAGTGGAAACGAATCCGACTAGGAACCATGAGGTTACGGGTTCAATCCCTGGCCTTGCTCAGTGGATTAAGGATCTGGCATTGCCTTGAGCTGAGGTGTAGGTTACAGACGCAGCTCGGATCCCACGTTGCTGTGGCTGTGGTGCAGGTAGGTAGCTGTAGCTCCAATTCGACCCCTAGCCTGGGAACCGGGTGCAGCCCTAGAAAAGCAAAAAAAAAAAAAAAAAAAGGTGACCTTCAAGAGAGGTTTTCTTTGGAATGATGGGAATAAGTGGCTCATGGGAGTGAGCTCCAGAGAGAATGGGAAGTGGCAAGATGGAGGCATGAGAATAAGCAACTCATTTGAGGAGCATTTCCTTGAAGAGGAACGAGAGAAATGGGCAAGGAGCTGGAGAGGGGTCGAGGGGTCTATAGAAAGTTATTGTTTGCTTTTTGGGTATGACCTATTTAAAAAAATTGTTTTTTAATCTGAAGCATAGATGATTTACAAAGTGACTCAGGTATACATATGTATACCGTCTTTTTCATCTTCTTTTGTTTTGGTTTATCACAGGATATGGAGTACGTTCTGCAGTAGGATCTTGCTGTTTGTCCATTCTATCTGTAATAGTTTGCAACTGCTAAACCCACCCCCACGCCCCCAGTCCATCCCTCTCCATGGATATGATCTCCTATGTGTTTGCAGGCAGAGAGAATGACCCTGCATTAGAGAGAGGAGTTTCTTCTACCGTTGCTACTTGCAGGCACCTAAGAGGTGAAGGCGTCCGGTAACAGGGGTGCAGGTCCCACAGTAACCAGAGAGCCCTTGGCAGTTAGGTTGAGAATGGCAAGATGAAGTTGTCTTTAGAGTTCTCTGGTCGCTCAGTGGGTTAAGGATCTGGCATTATCAGTGCTGTGGTGCTGGTTTGATCCCTGGCCTGGGAATTTCTGTATGCCTCAGGTGCAGCCAAAAAAAAAAAAGATGAAGTTGTCTTCTTCTGGTTGCTTCTATGTTCTCGGTAAAATACGAGATGAAATCACCAGGAGTGGGGAGGAAATCATCAGCTTGCGGAGAAAATGGGGTAAAATTGTGCAAGGGTGACTGGATCAGAGGAATGTAATCAGCCAGCAGCACCTACTTGAGACTTGGGGACATAAATTTAAAGGGAGACTGGGAGTTCCCGTGTGGCTCAGTGGGTTAAGTATCCAGGGTTGTCCCTGCTGTGGTGCAGGTTCGATCCATGGCCCGGGGACTTCCACATGCTGCAGGTGCAGCCAAAAAAATAAGTCAAGCTGGAGGGATGGAGAAGGCAAAGTCGGGGTTTGGCAGGCCAGCGTGACCGAAGGGCAGGGCCATGGAGGGGGAGTGCAGGCGAGGCCGGGGGTGATGAAGCGGAGGCTGAGAGCAGGTGGCCCTTCCCCTCATAATCCGTCACCCTCCACCCTGCGAGCCACCTTTTTGGCTGTGAAAGGCGAACCTCTCCCAACTGCAGCCCTGAGGCTGCCTGGCTCTGACTTCTGGTTGAGTTCAGCCAAAGAAAAGCACCGACCAAAAACCCGGAGGGCTCTTGGGAGGTTTATTCTCCCTGGGTCCCCCACCCCCGCCTTACTTTGGGTCTGGCGGCGGCTGTGTTCTCACGTGACCACAGCCCTGTCCCCCCCTTCTCTCACCATCCCGGCTCTTTCTGGGCTCTGCACCGCCTTCCCGCCCCCACCTCTTCAGGCCGTCATCGGTTCCTAACCCACCGGAGCCTGTCTGTCTCCTCTGTCTGTTCTTGCCTTTTCGGTGTCCCCAGGCCCAGGGGTCAGAGTGCGAGGGTCTCTACCGTGGGCTGGGGTTGAAGATGCTTGGAGGGAGGCTGTTGGCCGAGGGGGAAGCAGCCACAGGGCAGGATGCTGGTCCGAGTTCCGGGGTCGTTGGCAATGCTGAAGGGCGGGGGTCGCCAAGGCGAGCCGAGGGGGGCGTATTGGAAACGAGCAGTCCCGGCAGTGGGAGGGGCGGGTGCTCTCCACACACTTTCTGCACCTCCTGTCACCAAGAGGGACTGAAGGAGCCAGAACAGCAAGGGGACCAGTGCGTGTGTGGGGGCAGCTGACATCTGGCGCGAACGAAGAGGACGAAGAGAGCCAGAGAGCTTGGTTAGTGGGTGGGGGGAGTGGGTGGTGTGGTTGGAGGGTGTGGGCTTCCAGAGGAGCTGGGCTTGCTTTCTTTCTATTTTCTTTTTGGGGCCGCACCTGCGGCATATGGAAGTATCCAGGCTAGGGATCGAATTGGAGCTGCACCTGCCAGCCTGCACCACCGCTGGCTACACCATATCCTTAACACACTGAGGGAGGCTTGGGGTTGAACCTGCATCCTCATGGATCCTAGTTGGGTTCCTTTTTTTTTTTTTTAGTCTTTTTAGGGCCGCACCCAAGGCACCTGGAAGTTCCCAGGCTAGGGGCTGAATCGGAGCTGCAGCTGCTGGCCATGGCCACAGCCACAGCAACCCAGGATCTGAGCCAAGTCTGTGGCCTGCACCACAGCTCATAGCAACGCCAGATCCTTAACCCACTGAGCCAGGCCATGGATCGAACCTGCATCCTCCTGGATACTAGCTAGGTTCATCCCTGCTGAGGCACCACTGGAGCTCCACTAGTTGGGTTGTTAGCCCTCTGAGCCACATCGGAAACTCCCAGAGGAGCTGAGCTTTCCGAGTGAGGGAGGAGAACTGCCTGTCAGCTGCAGGGAAGGGCACGGAAACACCCACTGCCGCTCAGGCTCTGTGGCATGCAGGGCGTGGGAGGGGAGAAGGCTGCAGGGGAGGCAGGTTGCAGTTTCCGCTTGGGGCTGTGGGCAAGTTCCTGTGTGAGAGGGCAAAGAAAACCCGTGGGAAGTGGCGGAGGACTTGGCAGAGGACACAGCTGGGTTCGAGGGCATGCAGTGGAAGGGCTTAAGTCACGTGAGCTTAAGTCACGTGAGGGGATGGAGGGCCACGTGGAGGAGAGAATGGGGAGATGATGGGCGATGTTGGGGGTTTGCCTGGGGAGGGGACTAAGGCTGAAAGGGTCCTGACGCATGGGAGAACTATCCAGATGGGCTTTGAGGAAAAAGTGGGGAATCGATTCTAATTTTAGCTTCCTATTCAGGATGGGCGGTTTCAGAAGTTTACAGGGAGGTGTGACTGCCATGAAGTCCTCTGAAGGTGGGTCATGGTGGTGGGAACGTGTTGCTCCCAGCCTCTTAGGTTCTGGAGGCCTCTCTTAAGCAGACTGATTGCTCAGGTGTATCCAGAATTTTTGTTCTGCTTTTAAGGCTGCACCTTCGGCATATCAGAGGTCCAATTGGAGCTGCCGCTGGGGCCTATGCCACAGCTATTGGCAACATCGGATCTGAGCCACATCTGTGACTTACCCCACAGCTTGCAGCAACACCAGATCCTTAACCCACTGATCAAGGCCAGGGATTGAACCTGTGTCCTCACTGGTTGTTTTTTTTTTAGGCATACGGAGGTTCCCAGGCTAGGGGTGGAACTGGAGCTGCAGCTGCTGGCCTACGCCACAGCCACAGCAACATCAGATCCGAGGTGCATCTGCGACCTACACCACAGCTCACGTCAATGCTGGATCCTTAACCCACTGAGCAAGGCCGGGGATCGAACCCACAACCTCATGGTTACTAGTTGGATTCGTTTCTGTTGCGCCACGATGGGAATTCCTTTTTTTCTTTTTCAAAGCAGATCATTTATCTGTTTACACTCCCTGGTTATATCATTTACAGTAAGTCTGAGGAACATAAAATTACAGTCATATTGTGAGGCGGAAATTGTATTTCTCTGAGAAAGCCAAAGCACTCCATTAATAGTTGGAAAGGATATAATTTTCTTGAGTATAAATTTTACTACCGTGGAAACTCTAAACCAAATTTCTAATGCAGTGTTGTTACCCTTTGGAAAGTTTGGCAGGAAAGGACACGTCACGCTTGGCGGTGGATCTGGAAGTTGGGGACAGCTGGCTGTGTAATGGTTGTGAAAGGGCTGTGACCCACCCAGACCACCCTTGGGTCCCCCGCAGGGGCAGGACTGTGCCTTTTTGACCTCCGGAAGCTTAAGCAGCCCAGGATGGAGTGTCTGTCCTTATTTAACCTCTGCCTTACTTGACCTTATTTAGTCTCCCTTTTATTTGGCAAATCCAGGGCCTGAGCTAATGCTTCTTTGATAGAAAAGAGATCAGTTCCAGAAAGTAGTGAAAACCAACTGAAGAAGTGGAAACAGGAAGTGTAAATGCTTTCCAGAAGTTTAGCTTCAAAGGCGAGGAGAGAGCAGAGTAGGTCACTAAGAAAGAATAAGGGAGGGAGTTCCCGTTGTGGCACAGCGGTTAACAAATCAGACTAGGAACCATGAGGTTGCGGGTTCGATCCCTGGCCTCGCTCAGCGGGTTAAAGATCCGGTGTTGCTGTGAGCTGGGGTGTAGGTCGCAGATGTGGCTCAGATCCCACGTTGCTGTGGCTGTGGCGAAGGCCAGTGGCTACAGCTCCAGTTAGACCCCTAGCCTGGGAACCTCCATATGCTGTGGGTGCGGCCCTAAAAAGCAAGGAAAAAAAAAAAGGAAATAATAAGGGAGGGTTTTTTTGGTGTGATTTTGGTTTTTTTGTTTTGTTTTGTTTTTTAGGGGCATACCTTCTGCACCTGGAAGTTCCCAGGCTAGCCGTACAGTTGGAGCCGCAGCTGCCGGCCTGCACCAGAGCCGCAACAACACCAGATCCAAGCCACATAGGTGACCTATGCCACAGCTCATGGCAATGCTGAATCCTTAACCCACTGAGCAGTGCCTGGAATTGAACCCTTGTCCTCAGGGATACTAGCTGGATTTGTTACCGCCGAGCCACAGCAGGAGCTCCTTGTGTTTGCGTTTGAATGATGTGACTGTTAAGCCTGTGTAGACAAGGAGAGAAGGGGAAAGGAAGAGGGCGAAGATGCTGGGGAGATGGGAAGGGGTGGGGAGATGGGAAGGGGTGGGAAATGGGAAGACTGAGGTCCCTGAGGTTTGGGATCCTCCAGAACGTGGGAGGAGGGGGACACCTCTTTTCACAGCAGCAGGAAGGAGGGAGAGGGAAGGTCAGCAGAACCCAGGCAGCCGTGGACTAAGTGGAGGTTCCTCCCCACGCGATGAGGCCAGGCAGGGTGGTGCCAGGAAGACTGGGAGCCACCTTCTGGTTTTGAAGGGTTGCGTGGGGGTTGACAGCCATAAGGGTGGTGTGAAAGATGACCGCAGGGGCAGGGTGGCCTTGGAGTGGCCTGGGCCGGAGGAGATGGTCAGCCCCACTAAAGAGGGCTTGGTGCTTTGAGGCGAGGGTGAAGATATGGTTTAAGCAAGTGGTTGGGGGGAACGTGGGGTGAGGGGTGGAGAATGCAGGCGAGGTTTCTTTACAATGGAATTGAGTATCTTGATTATAACTCTTCTAGTTGCAAGCGATTGAAAAGAAGATTCGAAGGTCAATAGATTCAAAAGAGAAGCTTGGGAATTGGGATGCGTTGTGGGTCTTAGGAACTATAACCTACACTTGACCTCATTGCGATTCTCTCCATATTACCTTTTTTTTCCTTTCTTTTCTTTCCTTCCCCCCCCCCCAGGTTGGCTTCGTTTTTCCCTGTAATCCGTGGACTTCATTTACATGGCAGAGAACATGGTCATTCACAAGTTCTAGCAGAACAATCCCCAGGAAAACCTAGAG
>PVHT021183584.1:13221848-13264239 GCA_004024745.2 Catagonus wagneri
CCCCCCCCCCCAGGTTGGCTTCGTTTTTCCCTGTAATCCGTGGACTTCATTTACATGGCAGAGAACATGGTCATTCACAAGTTCTAGCAGAACAATCCCCAGGAAAACCTAGAGTAGGTTGCCTTGATTGTATGATCATTTCCGAGTCCCGTGTTCTCCTCGTGGGTAGGGTAAGTGAGTCTATTGTTAGAAGATTCAGAGGTGGGGGCTGGTGGGCAAATGAGAACCTGAACCAACGTAAGTGTCTCGGGGAATATGGTGGGAAGGTTCTAAAGGTAGAGGAAAAGCAGGAGGTGGTTGGACCAGGAGAGAAAAATCCAGCAGTGGTGTGGACATGAGTGAATGAGAAGAATAGATGGATGGAGTGACTTGTATTTGAGGCAGTTGAAGGACTCTGCAGATGTGTAGTGGGAGGGAGACATGAATGGAGGAGGGAGGGGGCCTTTGAATTTGTTTCACTTGCAAGAGGGTCCTAGTTCCCATGAACAGACAGGAATATGGTGGTAGGTAAACGGTTCCTGGGGAGACTGGTACATGGAGACACAGGAGCAGATTGGGGGGAGGGTGGGATGCTTCATAAGGTGACTGGAGATTTACCTTTGGCCACCTAGTAGATCACTTTCACCTGAGGAGAATGAAATAATGAGAGCATCATTCTGCACAAAAGGCTTTGCTCAACTGCTTCTAAAATTAGAAGGTCCTATGCTTGAGGGAATCTGTGACTGGTGAGCTGGAGTGGTATCTTGTAGCCATCAGAAGAATGATGTGTGGCTCGGTGCCTAGTAGAACCAAGGTCTTGGGGTGGCGGCCAAGGATTCTTTGGAGCTGTTTCCTTGTTTGCATCAGCCTTTGTGCTGGAAGACAAGCTTACAGTGCAAGTGAAAACAATGAAAATGTATATAATTCTTTGCAGTCCCCTTAGCACCGTTGATTTACTGTATTAACTTTAACCTCCTATTGACCAGGAACATGATGGTTTTTCCCCACTTCAAGTAAGTAAGCAGAGGCTCAAAAACATGACTTGTTTAGGATTTTACAACTATTACATTTTAACCCCCAAGATGAAAAAATGTATTTTTATCTTATAAAAAGATGGTAAGATTTTACTAAAAGAGTAAAATATGGTGTTTGTGGAGCTTAACTGGTGTAAGGTCAAGTGAAATAGTCATAGGGGAATGTGTGAGTGTGTTCTGTTAACAACAATAACAAAAAAATAACAACTAGTATTTTTTTTTGTCTTATCTAGGGCCACACCCACAGCATATGGAGGTTCCCAGGCTAGGGGTCTAACAGGAGCTGTAGCTTCCGGCCTTCACCACAGCCACAGCAACGCAACCTACACCACAGCTCACAGCGACTCCGGATCCTTAACCCACTGAGCAAGGCCAGGGATCGAACCTGCAACCTCAATGGTTCCTAGTCGGATTCGTTAACCGCTGCGCCAAGACGGGAACTCCTACAAGTCTTCATTTTAATACCGCTGACTATTCCTTTTCGGATGCCACTCCTGGCGGCTGTCACACACTCTCCAAGGGGTTACCTTATCCTTGCTCAAGCTTTCTTCATCTTTCTGGCTAATTCTCTTCCTGAAGGCCCATCCCAAGGTTGTCTACACATTTACCTGTTGATTTCATTGCAGCCTCAGTGCCGGGACCTTCCTAATCTCTCTGTCACCCAGATGACCTTCATAAGCTTCTGTATAGATTGAGGTGCAGGTCAGCTTACCATTTTCCCAGAGGGCAGCCACCGCCCCTCTGTTCCGAGGACTAGCTTGGTAGATTGTATGAGACAGATTTAAGCCTTTTATTTTGATTACATGTTTATGATTTATTTATTTATTTTGGCTGCAGCCCACAGTGGCTTGATGTGTGATTTCAGTTCCCAAACCAGGGACTGAACCCGGGCTGCAGCAGTGAAAGTGCCAAATCCTAGCCACTAGACCACTGGGAAACTCCCAACCTTACTTTTTCCTGAAGTGACAACCCGGAGATAGGAAAATACTTGCAAAAAACTTTAAAATACTCAAAAAGCCATCAGAAACACACAGAGAAGATGCAGGTTTCACAGAGCTGGCCCCGTCATTCTCTGAGCTACTGCAAGAGCTCTGGTTTATTTATTAGCTGTTTTATGTACACTGGAGAGAAGAGAAAGCTATTCAGTAAGGAATCAGTGCTGGTCCAGAATCAGTACTGGCTCTGGGAGTTCCCTTTGCGGATTAGCGGGTGAAGAACCTGACATAGTGTCCATAAGGATGTGGGTTCGATCCCTGGCCCCGCTCAGTGGGTTAAGGATCCAGCATTGCCTTGAGCTGTGGTGGAGGTCACAGACGTGGCTCGGATCTGACATTGCTGTGGCTGTGGTGTAGGCCGGCAGCTGCAGCTCTGATTCCACCCCTAGCCTGGGAACCTCCATATGCCGCAGGTGCGGCCATAAAAAGAAAATAAAATACTGGCTTTGACCCTTGTCGCCATCTGAGAAAAGACCTCACCCACTCTGGCCACAGGTTAGGCACATGACCGAAGCTGGGCCACATGCAGTCCTCACATTTCCTTGATCTCGGGGATGGGCCTAAGGAATGGGTAAGGAGCCAGTATAAACCACTGAGTTCTTCCCCTGGGATTTCCCAGACCGAAGCTGGAAGGACCCGCTTTCCCTGCTGGCTGGCAGTGATTAGTAGCCCACAGCTGCCTGTGACCCTGTGCCCCACTATGTGAGGAAGCCAGTCGGCTGTGGAGGTTCTGATCCAAAAAAGAGAAGGTTTGGGGTTGTAGTGATGGGATCCAAGTCTTCATTCTTGTTGACAAGTCTGCTTTACCTTCATCCTTCTCAGGTCGGTTACATGTTCCCACCAACTACACCCCCTCCTTTGTTTTTTTTGTTTTTTTTCTTTTTCAGCTGAGCCGTGGCATATGGCATTCCCGGGCCAGGGATCAGATCCAAGCCGCATTGGTGACCTATGCTGCAGCTGCGGCAACACAAGAGCTTTTAACCCACTGTGCTGGCCCAAGGATTGAACCTGCATCCTAATGCTGCCGAGACACTGCCGATCCCATTGCACCAGAGCAGGAACTCCCCAGTTCCCCTTTCTGCTTAGCTGAAAACAAGCTTCTTTCACCTGCAACAAAAAACATTCTATGTAGCCCCACGTCTATAAATCTAAGTGCTCACTCAGCATCCTCCTCTAGATGCTCTTGGCAGCTCAGACTCACATCTATAGGGCAACGCGTCATTCCTTCCTTCCCCACTTCACCCGTCCATTTCCCGCATTCCCTCATCCTGGTTAACAATACAGCTGCCCGAGCCCAGAAATCTACAGCTCTGCTGGACTTCTTCCTTTCCACTTGATCCTCATCTCTTAAGACCTACTGGGTCTCTAAGTTCTCTTCTCTCTTCTTAAATACTTCTCATATCTTCTACTACCTTTTTTTTCCTTTTTTTAGGGTCGCACCAGCAGCATATGGATGTTCCCAGGCTAGCAGCTGAATCAGAGCTGCAGCTGCCGGTCCCAGCCACAGCCACGCCAGATCCGAGGTGTGTCTGTGACCTACACCGCAGGTCATGGCAATGCCAGATCCTTAACCCACTGAGCGAGGTCAGGGGTCGAACCTGCGTCCTCAGGGATACTGGTAGGTTTGCTACTGCGAGCCCCAGCGGGAACTGCTCTTCCTACTTTTATCTTTCCCCCACCGTGCTGAAAAGGCCGTCTTGGAGTGTTCACCATGCGTGATGCCTGTGTGGTTTTTTTTTTTTTTTGTCTTTTTAGGGCAGCACCCTTGGCATGTACAAGTTTGCAGGCTAGGGGTAGAATCAAAGCTACGGCTGCCGGCCTATGCCACAGCCACACCAGATCTGAGCCCATCTCCAACCTACACCACAGCCCATGGCAATGTCAAATCTTTAACCTACTGAGCAAGGGTCTGAACCCGCATCCTCATGAATACTAGTTGGATTCGTTTCCGCTGAGCCACGACAGGAACACCCATGATTCTCTGTCAAATAGGGTACCTTTCTGATACAATTTCCTGCGATCTTTCTGGTCCCAGATGATTTGGTCTAGAGCAATTACCATACGGGCTAGTCAGCTAACATATAAGACAGGATGGCAGGAGAGCTCCTGAAAGGGATAAAAAGATTAATTACACCAATCAGGTCCTTTTCTGTGAAGCGATCTGAATCTGAGACACCTAGCGGGCTGCGCAGTGGTTGCAAAACAGAAGCTGAAGATTTACAGAGAGAGGGCAGAGGTGATGGCCAGGAGAAGGTAGGAACTCTTTGAGTAAACAGAAAGCGAGTCAGCGGAAGCAATGAGTAATCCACAGCTCTCTGGGTGTGTTGAACGGAGGGTAAAGTAATTGGCTGAAGCGATAGAAACAAAAAGAACAAAATTACCGTCATGGTTGGGGACAGACTCGCTGTTGAGGAGGCAGCAAAATACTACTAGCCCTGCCCGGGACCACCACCTGCTGTCCAGTTGAGAAGCTGTTTATCCTCCAGCCCGTGTGGAACATGGCCGGATGACAGCACACTGGTTCCTGTGGGTTTCTGTCTCCCCATGAGCTGCTTCTTAGCCCTATGACCTCAACCCACATGGCTGAGTCATCTAAGTCAGTTCCCCAACCACGCAATGCCTTGCCATCTCTTTGTTTATCTGCATGCACTATTTCTTCCAACTAGAACAATCTTCTCATCTGCCCAGCACGCCTCACTTTGTCACCTGGCCGCTGCTGATTCATCTTCCAAGACTGCGTGTAGGCTCCTCTATCCCAGTCACATCACACTCTTCCTTTATTCCAAACAATCTCACCTCTAGCTACTACTGCACATTGTGTGTGACTCCACAGCTAGAATGTGAGCTTTTTGTGAGAGCAGAGGTGCAGTTTTGTCCCCCTTCATTCCCAGTTCCTGGCCTGGTACCCACACAAAACATACTTAATGTCATTGTTTTTGTTAAATCGCAGTTGCCTAGATTGGTTCAGTAACCAACAAGTTTAGTAACACCCCATTCTAATCCATCTTTATTACCGCTGGACGTGTTTCATGGCACCTTAAAAAGATGAGCCTGTGGCTTTGTGTGTGAGAGTCCCCAAGTTCAGAATGCTCTCCTCATCCTTGGCCCCCCAACTCCTTCCAAAAATGGAAGTAGGGGGACCAGCTTTAACCCAGGCAAGAGAGTGACGGCCTGGGCTAGGGAGCAGTGGTGGAATACGAGATGGTGATAAATTCTAGCAGTGGAATAGTCAGTAAGTACTCGGTAAAGCATTGGATTCGAGATGAAGAAAGGGGCCTATCAAGAATGACTCCTGGTGGAATTCCTGTTGTGGCTCAGTGGGTTAAGGATCTGGCATTGCCATGAGCTATGGTATAGGTTTCAGATGTGACTCGGATCCTGCATTGCCGTGGTGGTGGCATAGGCCAGCAGCTACAGCTCTGATTCAACTCGTGGCCTGGGAACTTCCATATGCTGAACGTGCAGCCCTGAAAAGAAAAAAAAAAAAGGAAGAATGGAGAAACAAGTAAGAGGTAACTAAACTTTCACATATTCATATTATCAGATTTCTTCTTGTCTAAATTCTGTGGATATATGCCTGTTTAGGGATGGGAGTACTGATTTTTTTTTTTTTAACAGTCATGGTGTTGGGAAGGATGCTTACAGTTATTTTTTAACTTACCATTTTAAACTTTTTTTAATTTTATGACTGCATCTGGTGGCTTATAGAAGTTCCCAGGCCAGGGATCGAATCCGAGCCACAGTTCCTACTTATGCTAGCTATGGTGACACCAGATCCTTTAACCCATTGTGCCAGGCCAGGGATTGAACCCGCGCCTCTGTACCAACCGAGCTGCTGCTGTAGCTGCACTCTTAACTGACTGCACCATAGCAGGAACTCCCCACTTGAACCATTTTATTTTTTTTGCTTTTTAGGGCCACACTCATAGCATATGGGGGTTCCCAGGCTAGGGGTCCAATCGGAGTTGTGGCTGCTGGCTTACACCATAGCCACAGGAACATCAGATCCAAGCCAAGTCTGCGAGCTACACCACAGCTCATTGGCAACACTGGATTCTTAACCCACTGAGCGAGGCCAGGGATCTAATCCGCAACCTCATGGTTCCTAGTTGGATTCGTTTCCACTACGCCATGACGCGAACTCTGACATGAACCATGTTAAAGTGTTTTGTTGAGTGGCATACATTCACACTGGGGTACGTACAATCCTGACTACCACTCATCTCCAGAACTTTATCTTCCTAAACTAAAATTCCTCACCCAATAAACAGTAACTCCCCATTTCTCCTTCTAGTCCCTGGCATCTAGCGTTGTACCGTCTTTACACGTTCACCTAGTTACCTCATGCAAGTGGAATCATACAATGTTTGTCCTTCAGCGACGGCTTCGATCACTTAGCATAATGTGTTCGTTTCATCCTAACTGTAGCAAGTGCCAGGATTCCCCTCCTTTTAAAGGCTAAATATTTCATTGTTATGTATGTACAACATTTTAGTTCTCTCTTCATCCTTCAATGACTTCTGGGTTGCTTCCACCTTTTGGCTACTGTGAATAATGGTGCCATGACCTGGTGTACATATGTCTGTTCAGGTCCCTGCTTTTAGTTCTCTGGGGACATACCAAGAAGTGGAACTGTTGGATTATATGGTAATTCTGTTTTTTTAAGGAACCATTATACTGTTTTTCATAAAGGCTGCACTATTTCACATTCTCACTGGCAGTGCACAAGGGTTCCAATTTCTCCATATCCTTTTCAACACTTCTGGCTGTTTTTGTTTTGTTTTGTTTTTTGATAATTAACATCCTAATGGGCATGAAGCGCTAGCTCACTGTGGCTTCAATCTGCATTTCCCTCAGGATTAGTGATGTTGAGCATCTTTTCATGTGCTTACTGGCCCTTTGTATGTCTTCTTGGGACAAATGTCTATCAAGTCCTTTGCCCATTTTTGCGCTGGGTTGTTTTCTGCTGTTGACTTCACAGTTACTTTGTGGAATGGTTTCAAGAAAACAACAGGTCTTCAGTGTTTAGAATGGTCCGAAAATGCTAGGGGCCTTGGGAAAAGGGGCAGGGAGAGGTGAGGATGGAAATGTTTTCAAGAATGTTTAAAAAAAGTCTTTAGGGAAGAGCAGAGAAAGTATAACCTCCGGATTCTGAGCTCACGTCTGTACTGCCATTTGGTAACCTGATGGTTAAATAAACACTGGCTACCTTTGACCCTATAACTACTATTTAAAAATGCTACTTATGGAATCCCCACCTTGGCACAATGGGATCGGCAGTGGCATCTATGCAGTGTCGAGATGCAGATTTGATCCCTGACCTGACACAGTGGGTTAAGGATCCCGTGTTACTGCAGCTGTGACAACTGTGGCTTGGATCTGATCTCTGGCCTGGGATCTCCATATGCTGCCAGGTGGCCAAAACAAACAAAAAGCACCACAAAAAAAGGTTACTTATATAAAGAAATGCCCTGTCTTACAATCTAATTTTAAAAAAACTTTTGAGAATTCCCGTTGGGGCTCAGTGAAAACAAGTGTGACTAGTAACCGTGAGGATGCACGTTCGATCCCTGGCCTCATTCAGTGGGTTAAGGATCCAGTGTTGCCGTGAGCTGTGGTGTAGGTGGCAGACGCGGCTCGGATCTGCCATTGCTGTGGCTGTGGTGTAGGCTGGCAGCTATAGCTCCGATTCAACCCCTAGCCTGAGAACCTCCATTTGCCGTGGGGTGCAGCCCTAAAAAGACAAAAAAACCCACAACCTTTTGATATATAATTCATATACATGTTAATGACTATAAACTAAAACCTAAATTTGGAAAGTAAGTTCGTTATATTAATAGATTATAGAAATAATTATTTATATGCAATAACTTTAATTGGGAATTTAATGTTTTTTTTATTACATAAATCACTTGTGGGATGCCATTATAAGAAAAATATACATGACACAGGGCTATAGAACTGATACATAATCATGATATAAGTGAGAGAAACATGAAAACAAACCTGTAATCTACAGATATAGACGAAGGTTGTGGAAAAGGAAAGATTACATTGAAATCTGTGCTGTTCAGTGAAGCAGCTAGAAAAAACAGTATTACTGACTGCTCGTAATACATAAATAATCCTTCAAAATAATATCCAGTTTAAATTACATACATTTTCTTTAAATTTAAAAGAAACTATTTTCTTGTACCTATTGAAAATGGGTAAATGATTGGATTTTGAATTTTCGGTAAAATGTTATATAAGACCTAGGTTCGATAGCCAATATTTATAGGTGTAAAATATAATTTACATATTTTAGAATAAATAAAATGTGATTTTAAAGTATATCTAGGGTTATCTTTAATGTTGTATAAGCTATATTCTCTGTGAATAATTCATCATTAACAAAACCTACCATTGTCTAAAAACAGAACAAGAAAAGCTTTTATTACTCTGCAACTAAAGATAAGCTCTCCACTTCTTGTCAGGATCCATGTTGCTAACTGTGGAAAGAAAATGAGAGAGTACAAATTTAACAACAGCTAAGCAAATCACTGGATTTTAAGTTATCTCATAGCTAGAAAAAGCATGAATTCCTAAAAGAATTCTGTTGGTCAACACAAAGTTTTGGTACATTTATAAACAACGTTGCTGAAACTTCTACCCAAAATCCAACTATGAACCTCTTGGTTTGAAAGGTGCAAACTTCTAAGATTATTAATTTGATGAATTAGTTTAATACTACTGAACAATTACAGAATTACTGCTTTAATATTTTTGCATTTACTACCTTTACTACCGTTAAAACCTTTAGCTGTTTCCAAACCTTGTACACGCAAAATTTGTGTGGTCTGCGAGAGGAGAAGCCACCTTCCTGCCACACGCCTGTGACTGTCGCTTTGGAGGCAAAGCGAGGGCTGGAACCCCCAGGTGGGATTCTAATTGCTGTGAGAGCTTCTGTTCCCACTTGTGGTCCAATGGCCTTTTGCTACTGACCCCTCCTAGTGCCTGGCTCTCTAACTTAACAGTGACATTCAAGGGAGAAGTCTCATGGGTAGTACTTTTGCCTCACAGGGAAACTGGTTTGTTCGTTAGAAACTATTTTAAATGCTGGTGATAAAAAAACTGAAAGAATACTCACATAATTTCCCATCTTTTTCTAATTTTTTCAAATGAAGCAAGATATTGTTTTGGGCCATTGTATGTAAATGCTCAGGAACATTCTAAAAGGAAAATGAGGGTGAAAGTAATGCAAAAGAAAGAAATTTTAACTCGAACACATTTTTATGTCGTGATACAACAATTTCATGTTGTACAGGTCTTGCTTTTTTAAAAAATTCTAGATAGTTCTGATGACGCTACAGAGAGTTTGGTCCTAAGGTGTATTTACTGGGTTACATGATAATATCTTCGAAGATTTTTATACAAGTATGTATTTTCTTCTTTGTAAGATTTTTTCTTTTTCCACGATAGTTGATTTACAATGTTCTGTCAATTTCTGCTGTACCACAGAGTGACCCAGTCATACATGTATCTATATTCCTTTTCTCACATTATCCTCCATCACGTTCCATCATAAGTGATTAGATATAGTTCTCTGTGCTATACAGCAGGATCTCAAGTATGTATGTTTCAACCTTAAAATGTTTTCCTTAACTTTTGCTATGCTAGTAATGTAGTTTTGACAACTGCTGTCTGAATGGTAAACAAAATATTTCTTCTCTATATATTGTAATTTATTAAAGTATAGTTAGTATAGTTGATTCTAATATAAGCACAATATAGTGATTCACAATGCTTCAAGGTTATACTTCATTTAACACTTAATATAAAACACTGGCTTCATTCCCTATGTTGTACAATACGTCCTTGTAGCTTATTTTATGAATAACCGTTTATACCTCTTAATCCCCTACCGTGATTGCCCTGTCCTCACCAATAACCACTAGTTTGGAGTTCTTCTGTGGTACAGTGAGTCAGGGATCCGGCTTCGTCACAGCAGTGGCTTGAGTTGCTGCCGTAGCTTGGGTTTGATCCCTGGGCCAGGAATTTCCACATGCCGTGGGCTCAGCAAAAGCAAAAACAAACAAAAGCAGCTCACTAGTTTGTTCTCTGTAGTTGTGAGTCTGTTTCTTTTTTGTGATATTCACTAGTTTATTGTATTTTTTAGATTCTACATTATAAGCGGTAACATAATATAATATTTTTCTCCTTTTATTTATTTTTTCATTTTTTTAGGGCTGCACTTTTGGCATATGGAAATTCTCAGGCTAGGGGTCGAATCAGAGCTACAGCTACCGGTCTACGCCACAGCTCACAGCAAAGAGCAATCTGAACTGCATCTGTGACCTACATCAAAACTCCAGCAAAGCTGGATTCTTGACTGAGCGAGACCAGGGATCGAACCTGCATCCTCACAGATGCTATTTGGGTCCAATTTATCACTGTTCAGTCTAGAGCGGCTAAACTCTCAAATAAGGAGGAAATAAATTCACAGAATTTATATATTTCATTTATTTATCTATTTATTTGGCCACACCCACAGCACATGGAGGTTCTGGGGCCAGGGATCCAATCCAAGCTGTAGCTATGACCTGTGCCACAGCTGCAGCAATGCCTGATCCTTAACTCGCTGTGCCACAGTGGGAGCTCCTAAATATTTACATTACCCTTTTGCTCCTGGCACTTTTAATCTTCAGCCCTTTTAATCATTCATCCCTCCCTTTGAAAGCAAAGCACACCAAATATATGATTTAGCTGGTTTTTGATAATGTAGGCCTATGGGACCTTAAGGTCCTTTACTAACTGAAAGTGGCCCAGGTTCCTCTTCAAGCTTATTCTTAGTTATACTCTCATGTGGTTGTGGGAGTTGTAAAACCCCGGTAATCTTATTCCATTCCTAATCCCTAAGCTATAACTGCCTACACAGCAGGTGTCTAAGAAACATTTGCTGAAAAACTCAATAATACCGATCACCTGCCACATGGTGTTGATATGTAGGGATGTGCTCAGACGCCACTGAATGCAGGGCTCCTCGCTACACGAGACGACCCTACTTGTGTTCTTCGTGGTCTTTGTCCTTTTTACGCTACTTCTTACTGTGATCACCCCAGTACCTGTCTCTGGCATATCACCCCTTCTCAGGTTCTGGCATTACGTTATGACACCAGATAGTCACAAAGACAAGAACTGGAGTTCCTGCTGTGGCGCAGTGGAATTGGCGGTGTCTCTGCAGTGCCAGGATGCAGGTTCGATCCCTGCCCGGCACAGTGGGCTGGGAGATCCAGTGTTGCTGCATCTTGGTGTAGGCTGCAGCTGTAGCTCTGATCTGGTCTCTGACCTGGATCTCCACGTGCCTCAGGGCGGCCATAAAATTAACAAAACAAAAAACAAGTCTAGAATCAGACATAAATCATAATAAAGCTAAACTATCAGGCTGTCGGCAACGGTCTTTCCTATAGTCGTAAGAGGTTTTGTAATAGTTCAGAATGGTTATTTTCCTTCTGTGGGCCAGTGTTTGTTTGACTAACTTCTGTGTTCTTCTCTTTTTTTTTTTTGTCTTTTCTAGGGCTGCACCCATGGCATATGGAGGTTCCCGGGCTAGGGCTCTAAATGGAGTTGTAGCCGCCGGCCTACGCCACAGCCACAGCAACGCGGGATCTGAGCCACATCTGCGATCTACACCACAGCTCACGGCAATGCTGGATCCTTAACCCACTGAGCAAGGCCTGGGATTGAACCTACAACCTCATGGTTCCTAGTTGGATTCGCTAACCACTGAGCCATGAGGGGAACTCCGTGTTCTTCTTGAAAGCTGAGATTGCTGGTCTCAGATCTCTGCAAGTGACATTACTTAGAAAATTAACAGACACATTCTGCTCTGAGATTAGAGAAGTCGACATACCTGTAATCTATGGATAGACCATTCTATTAAAATGGTGGCTATGTACAAACAAAAGAAACGAAAATTACCTTGTAAATAATTTTTACGAGCTCCATTGCTGTGAATGACTCTCCAGAATTCTCATCAAATATCCTAAGAATTTGCTCTTCTCGGCTATTTCTATGAGCAATGTATTGTAGAATTTTAGCTTCGGGATTGTGGATTACTGGGCCATGTCCTAAATCAGAATGATTATAAAAATGATTTCTCAGAATGATTATAAAAATTATTTCAGCAACATAAAAAATTTTAAGTACAACTGAAGTTAATTCACTTTATTTAAAAATAACTGACATTGTGTACTGCAAAGGCATACTAAATACAAAACAAGTAAGAATTATCTGGAAAACTACACAGATAACAAAAGATTAAAAAAATCACATACAATGCCAAAAAACATTAGATTTATATCAAAATCCATATTAAAATGTTATGTTCACAGAAAACAGAACACAAAATTTGACAATAAAAATAGAGCAATAAAAATAGTAACAACAGTAACAATAGGGAATATTAACAGAGTTTTCAGTATTTGCCAGACACTGCTCTAAATGCTTAATATACATTATTCTTACAAGAATTTCATGCATGAAGTAGCTTCTTTTATTATCCCCTTTTTATAGCAGAAGCTGAGGCATAGGGAGGGTAAATAACCTGCCCACATAGTTACACAGCTAACAAGGGGTGGAGCTGGGATTTGGACTTAGGATCCTGTTTTTCATTACACTGTGCTCTTACCCACTACGCTGTACTTACTTATAAATGATTGAAAAGGGGGATGTTAAGAGTAGTTTCATGTAAGTGATCAAGCACTGTTAAAAATTTGTGGAGCTCTTTTGTGGCTCAGAGGGTTAAGGATCTGGTGTCACTACAGTGTTCTCTGGTTACAGCTGTGGCATGGGTTCAATCTCTGGCCCAGGAACTTTGGCCAAAAAAAAAAAAAAAAATTCACAAGAACCACAAAAGAACTTTAAGAATCTTTTTTTTAACTTTTATTTTGGCTTTTTTGTCCTTTTATGGCCGCACCCGCGGCCTATGGAGGTTCCCAGGCTAGGGGTCTAACAGGAGCTGTAGCCGCCGGCCTACGCCACAGCCACAGCAACGGGGGATCCGAGCTGCGTCTGCGACCTACACCACAGCTCAGGGCAACGCCGGATCCTTAACCCACTGAGCAAGGCCAGGGAACGAACCCGCAACCTCATGGTTCCTAGTCGGATTTGTTTCCGCTGTGCCACGACGGGAACTCCCTGAATCTTCTGTATTGGGTAGTAATTCAGAAATATTGATGGATAAAACTATTCTGAAATTTACTTGGTCTTTAAGACAGTGAAAATGAATGCATTACAAACATCTGCAAGAGGAGTGTTTAAAATAACTGAGAACAGAATATCTAGAAATGGACTAACCTGTTATGTAAAGAGCATGGACTTTTGGATACTGTCATTTACTAGCTGTGTAGCTGTGAACGTCTCTGAATCTCTGAGCTTATTTCTTCAGCTACCTGCTTCACTGGGTTTTTGTGATGATAGCTCTGTGAAGGTCGCTGCACAGGGCCTGGTGGGTAGGGTACAGGCTTAATATTTGGTAGCTATAGCTGCATATGAGCTGCTGCTGTGCTAATAAGCCAGTTCACTAGATTCACTGAAGCGAATACTCCCAGAACCTGGATGAGGCAGCCTCTTATTAGGTTTGCTCTAGCATAGGTGCATCAAGCGTCAGCTCTCAGAGTTCCCGTCATGGCTCAGTGGAAAAGAACCTGATTGGTATCCATGAGGACGTGGGTTTGATCCCTGGCCTCGCTCAGTGGGTTAGGGTTTTTCTGTGAGCTATGGTGTAGGTCGCAGATGGGGCTCAGATCCCGTGTTGCTACGGCTGTGGCTGTGGCCTGCAGCTGCAGCTCTGATTGGACCCCTAGCCTGGGAACTTCCATACGCCACAGGCACGGCCCTGAAAAAAAAAAAAACAAGTCTACTCTCTTCTCTTTCGAAACAGCTGTTAGCCTCCACTCCTTTTATGTCACGTATTAATTCAGATGCCAAGCCCCACTGTGTGTCTCCCAACCTCGTAGCAGTGAGACTCGAGAGAATATAAAGGTGTTGAAGCTACTGTATTTATAATCTTCCCATGGCTCTTTGGGAACAAGACAGAAAGACTTAAAAAACTGAAGTAATTGAGTGCCTTCTTCCCTCTGAGGGCCTCTTGTTGGGCCCTGTATCTTTCTCAGCTTTTAGGAGGGAAGGGCGACCCCTACTGTTGAGCAGGACACTGACAGCCGAGAAACTCACAACAGGCTTCTTTTGCTGTAGAATTGAAAGAAAGGTACAATTTTACAGTTTAAATGGAAGCTACTGATATTTCCGTAGCGTGAATTAAAAAATTAAGCTCAGAGGAGTTCCCGTCATGACTTACTGGTAATGAATCTGACTAGTATCAATGAGGACATGGGTTTGATCTCTGTTAAGGATCCAGAGTTGCTGTGAGCCGGGATGCAGGTTGCAGATGTGGCTCAGATCTGGGCGTTGCTTTGGCCGTGGTGTAGGCTGGCAACTGCAGCTCTGACTAATCCCTAGCCTGGGAACCTCCATATGCTGCAGGTGAGGCCCTGAAAAAACCAAAAAAAAAAAAAAAAAAAATTAAGCTCAGAGGTCAAATGTTACCCAAGGTTGTTTTACACAGCTAAAATGTAGTCCATAATGGAATCAAGTTAATAAAACTGAAGATAACTTTTAGAATGAAAAAAATTTTCTGGTTCCAATAAGTTTATGTCCTTTGTTTAATCATTTCACTAGTGGCTGTATGTTAAAAAAATAACCCTCAGACCTTTATAAAAAGTTATTAATATAACTCTCGGCCTTCTTTTTAATTGCACTGCTAGACAAGACTTAGGGGTGTAATTTAGAAGGAAGAACTCTGTATGTCTCTTCAAGGCCTCAAACACAAAGAACACACACAGCCAAATCAAAATGAAATTGTCCTCAGCACGAGACACAACGATTTGCCAGATTAAAGAAACCACCCACCTGGATATATAACATTAGCTTTGACTTCTAATAAATTTTTTAGGGAATTCATATAATCATAGAGGTCTTCAAATATACTTGTTCCTTCGCCCAGGATGCAATCTCCAGAAAAGATGGCATTTTCTTCTTCCAAAAGTAGGGCCATATGATCATCAGTGTGGCCAGGTGTGTATATAACTCTGGTTGAAAGAAGAAGAGAGTAGCAATTATGAACTCTTAGGCTTAAAAGAAATTCTAAGAAGAAAATTATGCTCTATCCTTACCTCTGGACAAGACACAAAGAAATGAGGCCGTTTTTAAAAAGCTCTTTTTTTCTCTTGTGGCCCACTGAAAGTTATCACTAGAAAACGCTCTAGTAGCAGAATCAAATTTCTCACTCTGATTTAATACTCCTGCCCCCTCTTCGGTCTTATTTTGTAAGTAATAAGTACCGATTACAACAAGTTGGGAAAACAGAAAAGGAAAGTACTTGAAGGAGCTAAAAACACCAATCGCTCTACTACTCAGTGCTTTTATTATTTAAGAACATATTTTTTTCAAATATGTATGTATGTATAAATACGTATACACACATGTACACACAAACACACTATGGTAGGACTGAGAAAAAAAGTGCTTTCATACGTTGCTGGGGGGAGCGCAAAATGGAACAGCTCATATGGAGGGGAATCTGGCATTTTTCTAGCAAAATTACATACATATTAATCATTTGATTGCTCATCCAACTGTTAGAATTTACTTTGCAAAATACACCTCTACAAATACATATAAATTATTAATTATAGTATTTGTAATAACAAACTATTAGGAACATCCAGATGTCCATCCATAAGGCACTATGGATAGTAAAGTATGGTATATCACACAATGAAATACTATGCAGCCATGACAAAGAATGAGGACAATCTCTATGTACTGATATGAAATAATTTGCAGGATATGCTTTCAAATGATAAAAAGCAAAGTGCAAAGGGTGTTCACAGTATGCTCTTTCATATAAGAAAGATGGGGAAATGAAAATATATATGTATAAATGTCCTTATTTTTGCAAAAAGCAAGTCAGGGACGATAAATAAAAAGTAATGAATACAGTTGCCTATGGAGGGCAGGCAGCTAGGGCGTAGGGAACAGAGATGTAAGACTTCTCTGATTAGAACTTTGAAAAAAGTTTTAACCTTCAAGCAATGTACATTTTAATATATTCTAAACATAAAATTAAAGAGGTTCTGTTCTGATTTAAATAGGTTAAAGAGAGAGAATAAGGACATGCAATGCATAAACCTTGACTGGATCCTGGATCAAAAAAAGAAATGGAAACAGGAGTAAAACATATTCTTAGGAAAAACTGGGGAAACATCTAGGAATGAGATGTCATAAATTGTGGGTTTTTTTTTTTTTTGGCTTTTTAGGGCTCTACGTGCTGCATATGGAAGTTCCCAGGCTAGGGGTGTCAGAAGTGCCCCAACTAAGCAATTCATCTAGATTACCCACAGAATGTTGAGGGGGGTGGGGGGAGCTCACAACCTACGGAAGCCCTCCTCCCAAATAGCTCTGCAGACTCCCTTAGAAAACATGAGTAAATGCCAGATCTCCAGGCACCTGAAGAAAGCATCTCACACGGAGGAGAGAAAAGAAAAAAATAGCTTGGAGGCCACACATTATGGGGAAGAAAATGTCTAGAAAACTAAGGAAGACACACCCCTCCACCCTCCACCCCCAAGGAAAAACAGCCCCACAGAAATTGTATATCCTGAGAGAGAAGAAATCCCAACTGTGAAACAAGAAAGGACAGTATGAAAGGAGCATTTAGGGAGCAAAGGAGCTCCAGAAAGTGAAAATGTGAGAAGAGAAATGAAAAACTTAATAGGATTAGGAGATAAAGCGGATAAAAACCTCTGGGAAAGTACACCAAAAAGGTAAAAAGGTGGAAAAGAGGAGGAAAAGAAGAAAAGTTTGAGGATGAGTCTAAGAGTTCAAACAAAACCATGGAGGTTTTAGTAAATGAAACAGAACAATACAAATGAGAGAAAATAATCGATGAGAAACTTCAAGAAAACTTGTGAGGACTGAAGGACACATTTTTCCAGACTGCAAAGGTGTCTTAAGGATCCAGCATCGTAAACTCCCTCCAAGGTACATCGCTGAGAAATTCCAGAACATAAGTGAAGAATAAGAAAAAAAGAGAAAAAAAAAAACAGGTGACAAAAAAAAAAATTCAGGAATCAGAAAGGTTTCATACTTCTCCATTGCAATATTATAACTAGCAGGCAATGAAATCTTGTACATGACACTGAGAAGGAAAAAAGACTTTCAACTTGGAATCTATACTCAGTGTACCTTAAATCAAGTTGGAATAAAAAGAGACATTCTTAGACATGTAAGGTCTTAAAAATGCACTCTTTCTTGGGAAGATATTGGAGATGGGTTCCACCAAAAAAAGAAACTATGGGAAATGTGTTCTGCCAAAGGAGTACCAAGAAAGAAGATTATGGGTACCAGAAATAGGAGATCCAAGACTGGACAGAGGCAAAGGGAAGGCCCAGTTGAGCATGAAGGGGATTCTGGGATGACAGCTGCATCAGCCTGGAGGGAACCCATCCAGGACACAGCAAGTGAGGAGGCTATGAAGCAGGGTCTTCCAGAAGATGATACATTTTAAACATCTGTAGAGGATATTTATATAATGAGTTGAATTAATGATACACAGAAAACTATCCAAATAACAAAACAAAGCAACTATTAAAACTGCAGGAAAGGAAAAGTAAGCATAGTTTACTACATGGTTCAGCTATAAATAGTCCAAACAACATAAACATTAAATACTGATCTAACCCGAATTATGACATTGGAAGGCTGGGAAACAGGAATGGTGCCCAGAATTAGAGGTAGAAATGCCAATTCTAATTTTTCAGAGTGGGAAATTCATAAATAAATACCTAGGTGGAAAAAACAAGATGCAGTAAGGCAACAAGCAGTCCTTCAAGATTTGTTACTGTTACTGCTCCACCCTGTTTTAATTTTTTTCTCCCTAGAGGCATCCATTTTCACCTCTTTAATTATGTATATCAGTCATGTGTGTGTATTTTTCTGCACAACAAAGCCATACACTATCAAAGATAATTCTGCAATGCCTCTCTTTCTCAAGGCCTTGATGAGCCTACCTAATGATCTAAATGTATTTTCAAATTTGCCTTTTAGATTCTGGAAGTCATGATAAACTTTTCTTTCTCCCTCTCCCTCTCTCTTTCTGACTTTTGGAGGTTCCCAGGCTAGGGGTCAATTTGGAGCTGCAGCTGCAGGCCTACACCACAGCCACAGCAATGCAGAATCCGAGCCTTGTCTGCAACCTACACCACAGCTCATGGCAACGCTGGATCCTTAACCCACTGAGCAAAGCCAGAGATCGAACCTGCGTCCTTATGGTTACTAGTCAGATTGGTTTCTGCTGAGCAACGACGGGAACTCCTAAACTTTTAATTTATTTTTTGGCTGCGCACATGGCATGTGAAAGTTCCCGGGCCAGGGATCGAACCTGAGCCACAGCAGCGACCCAAGCTGCTGCAGTGACAGTGCCAGATCCTTAATGCTATGTATCACAGGCAAACTCCAGTAATGTTTTCCTTCAACATTAAAGTTTCTTAGATTACATAATTTTCTTTTTTGTCTTTTTGCCTTTTATGTGGAGCCGCACCCACGGCATATGGTTCCCAGGCTAGGGGTCTAACAGAAGCTGTAGCCGCCGGCCTACACCACAGCCACAGCAACGCGGGATCCGAGCCACGTCTGCAACCTACACCACAGCTCACGGTAACGCCGGATCCTTAACCCACTGAGCAAGGCCAGGGATCGAACCTGCAACCTCATGGTTCTTAGTCGGATTCGTTAACCACTGAGCCACGAAGGGAACGCCCCTACATCATTTTTTAAGTCAAATCTTGAATTAGAAAGAGAATCGAGGAGTTCCTATTGTGGCTCAGAGGAAACGAAAGTATCCATAAGGATGCAAGTTTGATCCCTGGCCTCGTTCAGTGGGTTAAGGATCCAGTGTTGCTGTGAGCTGTGGTGTAGGTATAAGATCTCTGAAAATAATAGTAAAGCTATTGAGAAAACCAGTAAGATCATCTCCCTAGGTACTGCAAATACAATTGACAAAATTCAACTTTTAAATTAACAGTATTTAAGAAAACTGAAATGATTATAACTTAGAAGAGTTTCTCCTTTGCCTCCCTCCCACCCCCCCAAAAAAAAAATCAAATCCTTGAAGTTCCCTTGTGGCACAGTGGGTTAAGGATCCAGTGTTGTCACTGCAGCAGCTTGGGTTGTTGCTGTGGCATAGGTTTGATCCCTGGCCTGTGAACTTCCATATGCTGCAGGTGCAGCCAAAAAAAAAAAAAAAAACCACATCCTTAATTATTGAAATGTAAAGTCTTAAAAAGTCAGCTAAGAATGTAATAGATATAAGGTACAAGAACATGAGATACTAGCGTAATGGGAGCAATTAGTTTTGAGCAGCATTAAGTACTGACATTAAGAACCATTATGCTTTTATAGTTTCTAAGCGTAGGCTTTATATATTGCAAACAATTACAATTTTATAGTAGTACCAATGGCAAGGTATTTAAGAGATGTTAGAAATCATCTCTTGTCTGATTAACCCTGCAGCAACCTGTTAATAAAAGTATTCAAGTTACGTGAAAATGATTCCAGGAGGTATATTTCCAGCAACTATAAAAATATGTGAAGACAATTTACAGAATGAAGGAAAAAAATCTGCAAACCATATATCTGATAAGAAGTTTAGTATAATATCCGAAAGAGATAAAGAATTCATACAATTCCATAGCAAAAGAACAACCTAACTATTAAAATGACCAAAGACCTAAATAGACATTTTTCCAAAGATGATATGTGAAAGACCAACAGGGACTGAGAAGGTGCTCGCCATTATCACCCATTCTCACTGCAAATTAAAATGCAAATTAGAACCACAATGAGATATCACCTAATGCCTGTCAGAAAGGCCACCGTCAGAGAGACAAGACATAACAAATGCTGGTGTGGACATGGAGAAAAGGAAACCCTTGTGCACTACTGGTAGGATTGTAGGCTGGTGTAGCTTCCGTGGAAAACAATATGGAGGATTCGCAACAAACTCTAAAAAGAACGACCATATGATCCAGCAAATCCACTTCTGGGAATATATCCGCAGGAAACGAAAACACTAACTCGAAAATATATCTGTATCCCAATGTTCACAGCAGTGTTAATTACAAGAGTCAAACATGGCAACAGCCCAAGAGTACATGGATGGATGAATGGGTAAAGGAGCTGTGGTACATACTCATACCCACAAAATGGAATATTATTCAGCCATAATAAATGGGGAAATCCTACCATTTGTGAACATGGATGGACCTTGAAGGCATCATGCTAAGTAAAACAAGAGAAAGACAAATAAAACAGCATCTCACTTACATGTGGAATCTTAAAGAAAAACAAAACATACCAAATTCATAGAAAAAGAGATCAGACATGTGGTTACCAGAGGGGGAGGGGAGGGAGAATTGGAGGAAGCTAGTCAAAAAGTATAAATTTCCAATTATAAGATACATAAGTACTGGAGTTCCCATTGTAGCGCAGCCCTAAAAAGACAAAAAGCCTTGGAGTTCCCGTCGCGGTGCAGCAGTTAACGAATCCAACTAAGAACCATGAGGTCAATCAATCCCTGAGGCAGGGATTGACTGAGGCAGGTTCAATCCCTGGCCTTGCTCAGTGAGTTGATGATCTCGCATTGCTGTGAGTTGTGGTGTAGTTCGCAGATGTGGCTCGGATCCTGCGTTGCTGTGGCTGTGGCGTAGGCCAGCAGCTGTAGCTCCGATTCGATCCCTAGCCTGGGTACCTCCATATGCTGTGGGTGCAGCCCTAAAAAGCCAAAAAAAAAAAAAAAGATAAATAAGTACGAGGCATAAAATGGACAACATGATGACTATAGTTAACACTGCTCTGAGATAGAAAAGTTGCTAGAATAAATCCTAAGAGTTCTCAACACAAGGAGAAAGTTGGTTTTTTTTCTTCTCTTTTCTTTTTGCTGCATCTCTATGCGATGATGGATGTTAGCTGAACCTATGGAGATAATCATTTCTAAGATATGTAAATCAAATCATAGGAAAAAATATGTGGGTGTGTATCCTATCTTACAATCTTATGAACAATCACACATAGAAAGCATTTATGAGCAGAACCCAATCTTCCTTTTTTTCCCCCCAGTGTATAAAAACTCCCTCGGAGAACCATTCCTTTCAGAGTCTGCAAACTGCCTTATCCATCAGCTCCTTTTCGACACCTCCTTTGTTGCTCCCCCCCGCCAGAACTCAGAGACGGTTTTCTGAGATAATTTCTAGGCTAAAGACACTAAGGTGGGATAAAAGAGGGGATAAAAAATTCCCATCCTCCAGTTACCTGGGGGCTGATGCTTTAGTCTGCATAAGAACTGCGTTAAAAGCCACTCCACGTGGGCAGGAGAAATAAGGACATGACATCAGAGGTGCTTTTGCAAAAGATCAGAGGAAGTACAGCTGTGGCCACTGGTCAGAGCATCTATCTGGTTCTGCCGTCTCTGTGATGGACTTTACAAGGATGGCTTGCTTGGAAAATTTACAACAGTCAACAAAAGCTGTCAAATTCACTTTTCTCTGAGAAAAGAAACTTAGCTCACTAGAAAATTCCTGAAAGGTACATCCAGACTCAAATACTACTGAAAAACCTTACAAACTTTCAATTACTTACTAAAGGGTTGTTGGTAGATATTATCTCTATCTCTACTGTATTTTCTTCCCCAAAACTGGCAAGCTGCAAAGATTAACGGGACATCAAATACTTGGGGACTTGAGTAAATTTTAACCTTCTGTTTATAAACCTTTTGCTCAACCATGAATCTTCTTGTTAATATTGATAACAGTTGTGTTTTACTGACTTGACCAAAAAATGGAAATTGGAAGCCTCGGTCATCAGTAAATTAAATGTCTTATTGAAATTTTAGTATCCGTAGAATTTATATTTTGTGAAAATCTTTTTTTTTTTTTGTCTTTATCTAGAGCCACACCCGCGGCATATGGAGGTTCCCAGGCTAGGGGTCTAACAGGAGCTGTAGCCGCCGGCCTTCGCCACAGCCACAGCAACGCGGGATCCGAGCCGCGTCTGCAACCTACATCACAGCTCACGGCAACGCCGGGTGAAAAGATTCTTTACAACATCTTTTTTAAAAAGTGAGTTTCATTTTTTGATTCTTTGTATTAGTTTTCCTCTTGAAAGAGATTTCCAAACGTAACCTATCTTAATCAGAATGCAGTAAAAAGAACACTAAATAGAACTCAGATCACATGGAGATCCCAGGCATCAGTTCACTTCTGTGAATCTGAGATGATACTCAATTGAGGGGGTCGTGACAGGAAGCAAGACATGAGAGGCTTTGGGGGCACTGATAATGTTTCTTACTTTTTTTTTTAGAATTTTAAAAAATCTTTAAAAAAATTGATTTTTAACATATGCATTTCCTGTTTACAACATTATAGTTCTGCTTCTGAAAACCCTACAATGTGCTCACTGCCAACAGTTTGTTCTCCATTGTCACCATAAGGTTGATCCCCTTTACCCATTTTGCCCCCGCGCTGCCCCTCTGGTAACCACTACTCTGTCCCCTGCATCCACACAGAATCTTCCCTCGCTCCCTGTCCCTTCCTCCACCTCTCTCTCTCTTTCTGGAAATTCCCACGCCATGGATCGAACCACATAGCTGTGACCCAAGTCACAGCAGTGACAACACCGGATCCTTAGCCTGCTATGCCACCAAAGGAACTCCCTATTCTTATTTCTTTTTCTTTTCTTCAGCTCATGGAACCTGCTTAATTATTGGAACAAACTTGAAGTAAGGCAAAGGACAGAGAATAATAAAGCCATCACGCAGAACACATAACTGAATTCTGCCATTTGCTTGAGATTAAAAAAAAAAATACAAGAACAAAATTACAGATGAAGTTGAGGTCTTCTTTCTATTCTTCATCCAGTGACATTTACCTTTTTTTTCTTTTGGGAACTCCCTGTTTTTTCCTGATCTAAGTTCTGCTCATATAGTTTGTTCAGTTTGTAATAATTCATCTTTGTACAACGATGATATATGTACACTTTTCTGTTTGTATGTTTTTTGTAATAAGAAGCTTAAAATACGTGGTCTGTTCACGACAGATAGGTGGCAGTTAACTTCCAAGTACTAAATATTCATAATCTGCAAACTAGGAATAGATCTAACATCCACAATCCTGTGATAACTGACAGACCAGTACTGTGATTGCCACACCTCTGAGACAGAAGACGCAAGGAAACACCTACTGTCTCGATCTCTCTCACGTTCACTAGGGCTGGTGCGTGACAGGGGAAATTCTGTATCTTCAAGAATACTTTTTGGGGGAGTTCCTGTTGTGGCTCAGCAGTTAATGAACCCTACTAGCATCCATGAGGATGTGGGTTTGATCCCTGGCCTCACATGGGTTAAGGATCCAGCGTTGCTGTGAGCTGTGCTGTATGTCACAGACATGGCTTGGATTCTGCATTGCTGCGGCTGTGGTCTAGGCCGGCGGCTACAGTTCCGGTTGGACCCCCTAGCCTGGGAACCTCCATATGCCGTGGGCGTGGCCCTAAAAAGACAAAAAAAAAAAAAGAATACCTGTTGGGAGTGTGGTTCAGTGGGTTAAGAACCTGACATAGTGTCCATGAGGATGTGGGTTCGATAGCCTTGCTCCGTGGGTTGAGGATCTGGCATTGCCACAAGCTGTGGTGTAGGCTGCAGATGCAGCTCGAATCTGGAGTTGCTGTGGCTGTGGTGTAGCCCAATAGCTCCAGCTCCTATTTGACCCCTAATTTAGGAACTTCCACAGGCCGCAGGTGTGGCCATAGAAAGTAAAAAAAGAATAATTTCTGAAGAAATATTAACATGATGTTTGTTTTCCTTTGGTATCATGGGCAACTATATGAGATAACTATCATATTTTCAACAACAGAAGGAAAATTCCCAGGAATGTGTCAGTTTATGAACTAAATTTTGTCAACCAGCACACAGTGGGGAAAAAGGGAATGCTGGTTTGGAAGGGGGCACGGAGGCCCGTTTCTTCATTTTTCTCTTTCTCATTCGCCTTTTCCTCTACTCGCCTCTTTGTGGACAGCAAAGTTACTACACGAGGGATAAACACCCAGTACCTTTTACGTACCAGGGGCCGAGGATGGATCTGGGGTCTGCCTGAATCAGAGACCAGCTAGCTTGTTATCAAACCTACTTCCTAGGCATTTTCCTGGGCAGGAAGTGAAGCTCTATTTCCCAGTCTCCCCACAGTCAGGGGACTTGCTCTCTCTCCACCCGATGGGTCAATGGAGGTGAGCACGGCCCGAAAGCCAAGGACCGAGGGCAGCGGAATCGCAAGAGGGAAGGAGCCTGAAGCCCTGCTCGCCACAAGGCCACTCACAGATCAGGACTCTTTTCTGGACTGCACGCGAGTGAGAAGTAAATGTGTTCCACGTTTGAGCCATTACTCATTTTGGGGTTGGCTGACCACGGCAACTAGAATGAACTCATATCGTGAACCTGAGGAGTTGATTGCTTTTGCAGTAGATACCTACTGACACACACAAACTTTTATAATATAATCTTAATAAGTGCTATAATGAAACATTAAAGCTTATAGGAAAGGTAGCCAAGGGAGCGGTTAGTTCTGCTTGGACAGGGTTTCTGAAGTAAACAGCATGTGGATTACGTCTGAAGAATGAACAGAGAAGAATTTATCAGGGAGACAAGTGGGAAGACGGCTGATGCCTAGAAGAGGGGAAGGCACAAGCCAGCGAGGACACACAGCACACGCCTGGGGTTGCGGCGGGGACCGGGGTGATATCTGGCTGCGTTTGCCAGGGGAGGGATGGGAGCGAAGACCAGAAAAGTGGGGATCCAGACTGTGACACGGTTGGGAGAATAACGTTATCTTGTACTCATTGAGAGTTGTTCCAGGTTTCATGTGACACAGGGTATGAAGGGCAGGTTGGAAAGGGGAAAGCCTGCAGGGAGGAGCTTGAGATGCAGCAGAGGTCATGGGCGTGCAGAAATACAAAAAGCACTGACAGGTATTTCTGAGGCTAAAAACTAACCCAATAAAATGTGGCAGGTGGGGGGAGGGGGATCATAAGGGTGAAGAGGAGTCAGTTTCTATCTTAGAAGATTGTGGGGGAAGAGAGAACCAGAATCAGTTCATTTTCAAAGTTACCGAGTTTGAAACACGTTTCTGAATCCCTCAAATAGGTCACAGGGGATTATGGGTCTGGCCTGAAAGGTATTTACTTTAGGGGTGGGTCATTTTTTCGGAAGTGAGAGCATGACATAGCCCTTAATTTAACTGACGGGTAGATCCCTAAATCACCCTAGCAGGAAATGCTCATCTATTTTTTTAATTTATATTTTATTCATTAAAAAAGGTTATCAGGAGTTCCCTTCATGGCACAGCGGAAACGAATCTGACTGGGAACCATGAGGTTGCAGGTTTGATCCCTGGCCTTGCTCAGTGGGTTAAGGATCCGGGGTTGCCGTGAGCTGTGGTGCACGTTGCAGATGCGGCTCGGATCCCATGTTGCTGTGGCTGTGGCGTAGGTCAGCGGCTGGCTGCAGCTCCAATTGTACCCCTAGCCTGGGAACCTCCATATGCCGTGGGTGTGGCAACACACACACACACACACACACGTTATCAATTCACAAGAATTATTTTATCTTATTTTGGGGCCACCCTCACAGCCTGTGGAAGTTCCTGGGCCAGGGACCCAAGCCAGAACAGTGACCCAAGCCGCCGCAGTGACAATGTCAGATCCTTTACCCACTGAGCCACAAGAGAACTCCCAAAAGAATAATTTAAAAAACGCAGAGTGGAAAGTCTTCCTTCTCCTGTGTTTCTCAAGTAACTCGTTTTCTCTCCCAGAGAAACCAACGTTAGGAGACCCTCTGTATCCTTTCCCGAACTGCTTTCATGCATACAAGCAAATACGCAGAGATCTTTCTGTAACACACACACAGACTCCCACCCTTTCCCCGCCCTCCGGGGCTCAAGGACACTTCACTTACCGTAGAGTGGCACCCTGGGTCTCAATCACATCTCCTTCTTTTACATAAACGTACTGCTGCTCTCCATCGCCAATAATTTCTTTTCTTTCAGGATTCCGTGGGAGTTTTTTAATGCAGTATGGAGTGTCTAGTCACAAAACATGTAAAATATACTGAGTCAGTTTATTTTTTTTTAATTTTCACTTTTCAAAAATCAAGTGTATTTATTTATTTATTTATTTACGTCTTTTTCGGGCCATACTCATGGCATATAAGTTTCCAAGCTAGGGGCCGAATTGGAGCTGCAGCTTCCGGCCTATGCCGCTGCTACAGCAATATGGGATCCTTGCTGCTTTTGCGATCTACACCACAGCTTGCGGATCCTTAACTCACTGAGTGAGGCCAGGGATTGAACCCTGAACCTCAGGGATACTAGTCAGGTTCATTACCACTGAGCTACAACAGGAACTCCCCGAGTCACATTTTTTGTTGTTGTTTGATTTTCAAGTATATTTTTAAAATTTTTTATTTTTACCTGAGTCACATTTTCAATGATAATTCATCCCTTTAACAGGTCAACTTCCATAAAGCAGTAAGAGGCCACAGGAAATGGTATGAATTATAGCAGCTCATCTCGGGGATGGTAACTATTTCTTCCATCTTAATAAGAGAGTTTTTTATTCTTTCATGCCCCTTCGGGTTTACACAAAAGCTTTGGTGTTTTTCTAGTCACTCTTATTTTATGCAAAAATTTTTAAGTAGCTCTTCATAATCTCAGCCAGTTTTGAGGTCAAGATGGTTGCTGAAGAGGCAGTAATACAGAACCTAGGAACTTTGACCTAGGTGCCTCACATAGAGCAAAAGAAGTCATGGCTTCGTGACAGTACTTGCTAATAAAAACAAGATAACACAAAGCTCTTCCAGCGACCGCTGAAAGGAAGCCCCCAACCCGGGGGGCTAAGACATTAAACCATTAAAACCAATGGAAGTCCTATTACCCTCACCGAAACAAAGAAAATTAATTACTTAACCAATCAACAGTTGAGTGGCAATCATCCGACCAGGATGCTTTGTGTAGGGAACAGGAGCACCAGGCCATCAAAGTGCTTAAAAACCGTCATAGTTTGGGAAAGAAAACACAAACAGCCAATAACAGGAGAACTATACGTGGCACTTGGTTCCACTGAATGGCTGTTACATGGGACAACTGAGCCTATAAAAGCAACAGGAGGTTAGAAAAGGAGACACAATTAGGACAGGATGCAATAAATATGATGGAACTTGAGGTGTGAATTACAGGATGAGCAGGATGGGAAAAGGTTCAGAGACAGTCCGGTAAGGAAACGGGACAGCATTAGCAGATGCTCCAAAATGAGGATGAGTGCAGCCTGTGTGCCAAACCACGCTACCCACTTGTCTGATGCCAAACCCTGGCTGGTGGGAGAAGTCAGATGAGCTCAGACCATGGAAGGCCTCAAAGGGCCTTTCACAGGACAGGGAGACTTAACTTCACTGGTATGTGGCTATTGTACTTTTTTTTTTTTTTAATGGCCACACCTACAGCATATGGAAGTTGCCGGGCCAGGGACTGAATTCGAACCTCAGCTCAGACCTATGCCCCGACTACAGCAACGCCAGGTTCTTTATCCCACTGTGCTGGGCTGGGGATTGAGCCCCCACCTCCGCAGCAACCCCGGCCACTGCAGTCGGATTCTTCACCCACTGTGCCACAGCGGGAACTCCTAAGGTACAGTCTTTACTAAGAAAATTAAGTAGTGTTCTCAGGCCGACTAGTATGGCAGCTATAGGTGGCGACGAGGGGGAGAGATCAGATCAGAAATGACTGTAATAACCCAGTTGGAAGGTAAGCGCATCAGGGCTGGGGTGGTATCAGTGGAAATATGGAGGAAGAAAAAGACCTTCCGAGAAAAATTTACAAGGCCTAGAAATCTGGCTAGTAGAATAGAATTGTTGCAAATATAATAAAAATAAAATAAAAGCAACTAGACCTTCCCTCTCCAGCTCCAAATTCCATTATTTTGTATCTTAAGAGGCTGAAACAAAAAATAATACGCTAGTTTGGGAACCGAGATTAGATAATAAGGCTGTCTTCATTCTAGAGTGAGATAGTGAGGTTTTTGCATTTGTTTTTGTTTCATGTAACGAAAGTACCTTAAATGTAGCTTCTGACATTTTTTGTTTGCTTTTATTTTTAATCTCCATAATTTTGTCTTTCAGTAAAAAGTGGAGATACTCTGGTTCTGGTTATGAGATCTTTGGCAGATGATCCATTCAAAAACCTCTCATCTCAAAATTACAAACAAGTGTCATACCATAAAATAACTCCGTGTCAGTTTTTAAAATTATGTGCAAATATGAAAACACATACGCTATGCACAATAGCAATTTATGCAGGCATGGAGAAGGGCATGCTGAAAGCAATCATATAATAATAATAATAATAGTAATAGTTATTATTATTATTATTATTATTATTATTATTATTTTTGGCCTTGCCCATGGCATGTGGAAGTTCCTGGACCAGGGATAAAACCTGTGCCACAGCAGTGGCAGCACCAGATCCTTAACTGCTAGGCCACCAGGGAACTCCAATTATTATTTTATTTTACTTTATTTTTTTTGTTTTTTGTCTTTTTGCTTTATCTGGGGCCACACCCACGGCATACGGAGGTTCCCAGGCTAGGGGTCTAACAGGAGCTGCAGCTGCCGGCCTTCGCCACAGCCACAGCAACGCGGGATCCGACCCGCGTCTGCAACCTACACCACAGCTCACGGCAACGCTGGATCCTTAACCCACTGAGCAAGGCCAGGGATCGAACCTGCAACCCCATGGTTCTTAGTCGAATTCGTTAACCACCGAGCTACGAAGGGAACTCCCAGTTATTATTATTTTAAATAAAGGCTTATAGAGATGTAATTTATATACTATAAAATGTACCCTTTTGAAATGTACAGTTCAGTGGGGTTTTTCTTTCTTTTTTTGTCGTATATTTAAAGTATAACCACGATCACCATAAAATTTTAGAACATTTTCAAAACCTCATACCCAATGGTACTCAGTCTATTTTCACCTTCTCCTAGCCCCTGGAACCACTTATCTACTTTCTGTCATATGATTATTTTAACAGGAGGACACCGTCAGTTATTTTGAAGGTTTGAATAACGAATTATAGCATCAATGCCAATACAAACGTGTGATATTGCTCATCTATAATACCTTCTCACAAAAACACATTCTAATTGAATAGCACAGAAGCAAACGTTTGACTCCTAGGACTCAGATGTTAAATACATGGCAAAGCCCCAACTTCAGCTGCAAAATAATAGCTATCAGGTAACAAAATAGGTTTTATAAGATTTACCGCAAATGAAACCAAAACACTCAAGCAGCCTGACGTTGCTAGGTGTTCCCAAATCACACGCTGATTGTGTTTAAAATTTTTGGGAGTTACCTGTCGTGGCTCAGTGGAAATGAACCTGTCTAGTATCTGTGAGGACGCAGGTTTGATTCCTGGCCCCACTCAGTGGGTTAAGGATCTGGCGTTGCCATGCACTGCAGTGTAGGTCACAGACACGGATCAGATCTGGCACTGCTGGTGATCAGACCAGTGGCTACAGCTCCGATTAGACCCCTAGCTTGGGAATCTCCATATGCTGCAAGTGCGGCCCTAAAAAATGACCAAAAAAAACTAAAATTTTTAAGTAGGTTTCTTCAGAGTTACTGTACCTTCCCATAGAAATCTTATAGATGGCAATCATAATTTTTTTTGCAATCATAATTTTGCTGTGGCCTATGAAAACATATGTTGTTAACACTGTAAAGTGGTTGAAAAACTTCTGCCATACTAATAATTAAACAAAAGTATAAAAAGCTTAAACTAATAATTAAAATGTGGAACCAACAGAAATCATAAAGCAAAATGGAACCAAGAATGGTAGTGATTAAGGATTTAAAGAATGAAGAAATACACCAGACTTTTGTGGAGAGATTCTGAAAGGTACCTTTGAACAATCTGAGTGCTGAGAAACTCAAGGTCTGCATGTAGCTGGTTGAGCTTCCATAAAGTTCAGAACAAAACACAGCAAACTACTTAAATAAGTATTCAAGTCTGCGTGGCTATAAAGCAGTATCAAATTTCTTCTCTATTTTTCTTTAAGTCAATATAATAGGCAATCTATTATATAAATATTCATCATTTTGTATGGAACCCAAAAGCATTTTTTTTCTTTTCTCTACTTTTTTTTAGGACTTCACTTGTGGCATATGGAAGTTCTGAGGCTAGGGGTCCAATCGGAGCTACAGCTGCCAGCCTGCGCCACAGCCACATGGGATCTGAGCCCCATTTGCAACCTACACCACACCGCATGGCAATGCCAGATCCTTAACGCACTGAGCGAGGCCGGGGATCGAACCCACATCCTCATGGACCCTAGTCAGGTTCGTTTCCGCTGAGCCACAATGGGAACTCCAAAATTGTTTTAATTTTTAATTTAAAGTAGCTGGTCAGATGTCCATTGACAGGTGATCGAACCCACAAATGGTGGCATATACGTACCACAGATAACTACTTGGTGATAAGAAAGGAACAAACTACTGATGCATAAAACACGGGTGAGTCTCACAAACACGCTACAGTGTAAATGCAGCCATCCAGTAAATGGTTCTGTATCCTTCCGTTACGGGGAACTTTAGAACAGGAAGCTCTAATCTTCAGTGAATTAAAGCAGTCGGGGGGTGGGGATCACGGCAGCGGGGCATGGGGGGGCCTCTTTCGGGGTGGTGGGAGGGTTCTCTGTCCTGATCGGTGTGGTTCTAGAGGTGCTTGCCAAACTACTCAAATGTTCTACGTTCATTTGACGTATGCAAATTCAAGCTCAATAAAGCTGATTTATGAAGGAGGAAAAAAGCGGCCATAACTGTTTTAATTTTTCAAATTGACCCTCATGCTAAAAGAGTTGAAAAAAGCTAATTAAGGCCCCTTGCCTTGGCTTTTTTAATTTGAAAAACTTAATGGCGGATTAGAGAAAGGAAGGTGAGGACAAAGTCAGACTGAGAGAGAATGATTTTCTGCAGCGGGAGGTCCCCTTGGATTGACTGGAAGGTGAGAGTTGGGGCAGACAGGTTTTTACAAGGGGCAGCCTGGTGGTACTGGGTGCTCTAGCTGAGAGTATCTTGGTGTCCCAGTTACGGTCTCAAGGCCTAAAAAGGTAATTAAAAATATTAAAAAATGCTAGCTGAGTGAATCGTTTTGTGAGCGTCACTTTGTGATTGACGGTCCTGCCTGCTTTGTCCTTCCGGTGGTCGGACACGCCAAGTACACCCCCATTCCAGCATCTCTGCCTCAGCAGTGCCCTCCTCTCAGATACCATACGGCCCACCCCCTGTCCTCCCACGCTGGACGTCGCCTCTACCTTACTCTCTCCCGCCTTGCCTTCACTCAGCTTTATTTTTCTTTAGAGCACCTGTCACCATCTGACCTATAATTCATTTACCGTTTCCCTTCCCTACTAGAACGAAGCTCCCTGAAAGTAGTCCTTTTTTGTTCATTGTGAGGTTCCTTGTGCCAAGAATAGCTCCTGTACACAGCAGTCATGCCAATATATATATATATTTTTTGGCCTTTTTGTCTTCTAGGGCTGCACCTGCGGCATATGGAGGTTCCCACACTAGTGGTCCAATCGGAACTGTAGCCGCCGGCTTACACCACAGCCACAGCAATGCGGGATCCAAGCCATATCTGCGACCTACACCATAGTTCACGGCAACGCCGGATCCTTAACCCACTGAGTGAGGCCAGGGATCGAACCCGTGTCCTCATGGATGCTAGTTGGGCTCGCTAACTGCTGAGCCGCGACGCAGTGTTTGTTAAAGGAATGAATGAATGGATGGATGGACGCATCTCTGTGTGACGGAGCGATACGGGCATAAGGGCGGTAGTAAAGTGTCAGTACTGAACAGGTTTCAGGGACAGAGAGCTGGCAATGCGATGATCTGTCCCCAGTATTTCAGTTCATTGCGGTATACGCCTTATGTTAGGGAAGACCTGAGGCCACGGTGACCACGTGGATGGTAATAGCACCCGCCTCCCTGGACTCATGCCAAGTGTTCAGCATGGTGCCCAGCACACGGTAAATGCTCAACAGTAGCTATCACTAGATCTGAAATAGTAACTGTCACACAAACTAAAACTGGCCTTCATCACTGGGCAAAGGGGAAAAGTAAGAGGGAAAAGAGATCTGAAACAGAAAACAGGGCTTTTCCTTTCCTCCTTTGTTAAAACTAGGGGCAATATTCAACTTACGTTAATTTCTAAAAGTACCATGTAAATATTAGGTATTCAGTCAATGGTTTCCTAGCTTTCTGGATTAAGTAATTTTAAAAACACAGTTTTCTTCAATGAGCTTAATCACTGTTTTCTATTTACCATTAGTGATGCTTTTACAGATGTCTTCTATGCCTCCAGCATGATCCTTGTGCCAGTGGGTCACTAGGATTTCCTGGATGGCTGTGTTAAATTCCTTCAGTGCCTGCTTTAAACAGCTGATATATTCTGGAATGCCTGGTTCTCCAGTGTCAATGAGAATTCTCCTGAAAATTAAAAGGAAGATGATTATGCTTAGAACACAGACTTAATATCAGCATATTTCTCATGAAGATCATTTCCATTACATTTAAGAAAACCCATAAATTGCTCTGCTTCTAAAGTGCCGGAAAACCAGCTATGTGTTACTTTAGCTTAACTATGATAATTTTGCCTGAAGAAAGTTCTTTGGAAAAACTCACAGCTGAATGTGAGTCTGAACAAGGAGTAATGGCAGTGATACTGAACACTCACATAGCACTTAAGAGAAATGTGGCACCGTTCCCAGGACCTTACATATTTTAAAAGTTGTATTCCTCAACACAGCCTGTTAGGGTGGGCATTTCATTACTCTATACAGAAATTAAGTAACTTGCCCAAGTTATTCTGCAAAAAAATGGTAGAACCAGCATTCAGACCCAGATCTTCTGGTGCTAGAATATGTGCTTTGATCCACTCTGCTTTCAAGATCTTTTACAACATCCTCAAATGTCTCACAGACATGAAAGAATCTGATTCAATGGTATTCCTAAAAAAGCCAGATGGACACCTGAAAACCCAAGGCCTTCTCTTTTCACTTTCTAAAAAATAATACTCTGTTTCGCTAATGAATCACAAAGTTTTCACTACATGCCACATCTTTTCTATGACTTCTGATGTCAAGTGAATTGCCACACCCTTACAAAACCTCTCTTTTAACTGGGTTAAAATCTTTAACTATATTGTCCCAGAACTCTAGACATACGCTTCATTGGTCTTCTTGAATATTAAATTATAGACACATTTTGAGGGCCACTTGATTTATGGTATCCATAATTCTCCAGGCCATGTGAAAGCAAAGCTATTGTTTTGTGTACATTTTTTCTACTAAGTTCACAGGACACTCCTGGCACACTGCCTGAGACACAGAACGCACTTAGAAATTTTTCTAATATGAATGAATGAAGTTTTTTTTTTTTTTAATCAAATCGCATTTAAAATAGTAAGAAATAGGGAGTTCCTGTTGTGGCCCAACGGTAACAAACCTAACAAGCATCCATAGGACTTGGGTTCAATCCCTGGCCCTGCTCAGTGGGTTAAGGATCCAGTGTTGCCATGTAGGTCGCCAATGTGGCTCAGATCCCCAGTGGCTGTGGCTGTGGTGTAGGCCGGCAGCTGTAGCTCCGATTCGACACTCTGGCCTGGGAACTTCCATAGGCCACAGGTGCAGCCCTACAAAGCAAAAATAATAATAATAATAAAAGTGTCTAGGAGGTCCTGCTGTGGCATAGCAGAATCTGAGAACTCTGCAGTGTGAGTATGCAGAGTCTAGCCCTGGCTCAGTAGAGTGAGTTGAGGGTCCAGTGTTGGCACAGGTGCTGGGAGGGTTGGTAGCTGTGGCTTAGAATCTGATCCTCAGCCTGGGATGGCCAAAAACAAACAAAACAATCAAAAAAAAATTAGAAATATTATGTCTCTGAAAAAAATAAATAAATAAATCCCCATAGCTGACGTGTTTTTATTAACGGGCAAGCTTAATCAAGACCAAGCTGTAAGGAGTACCCATCGTGACTCAGTGGAAACGAAGAACCATGAGGTTGCAGGTTCGATTCCTGGCCTCGCTCAGTGGGTTAAGGATCCGGCACTGCCGTGAGCTGTGCTGTAGGTCGCAGAGTCGGCTCAGATCTGGCATTGCTGTGGCTGTGGCGTAGGCCGGCAGCTGTAGCTCCGATTAGACTCCTATCCTGGGAATTTTCACGTACCGTGGGTGCGGCCCTACAAACAACAAAAGGCAAAAAAAAAAAAAAAGACCAAGCTGTATTAATACTTTACATATAGACTTCATTTTAAGTATGCAGCGAGGGAAAAACAATTTCATTTTTCACCTACATATATAATAATGTCCTTGGAAACGTCACTCTGAAGTTTCTCCCATCAAGGAGAGGAAGCCTTTCTTCATCCTCTGAGTACGGACTTACACTGGGTTTTCCTAAGGCCAAGACGCTGACATGAAAACTGATGGCCCATCATTTGGAGGCCTCAACCTGTAGGTCTTTCCATGCTTCCTCTCACCCCACCAGAACCCTGAAACCAGCCAGTGGATAAACTAGGTTAGCCTGCAGAAGAATGGTGACCAAAAAAAGAAAAAAAAACCCAAACAAAACAACCCCCACCCCCCGGCTCACAATACTGTTTTGGCTACATGGGGGAGAAAGGACTGAAGAAGGTCAAAAGGAGATGTAGAAAAGCCAGCTAGAGACTACTTGAAAAGACGAAGTAAGCACTGTAATGGTATGGACTGGGTGACAGCAGTGGAAATGCAGGAATCTTTCTAATGGCTTGGATATGTGTGCAGGAAGCAGTGAAAAATGTCAAGGCAGTACTTGAGGTTCCCCAGCCCCGGGATCAAACAGTGGCGGGGTGGGGTGGGGTGATCTGTTTACCAAATATGGACAACAGGAAGAAGACCAGGTTTAGTGGCAAAGTCAGTGGTGAGTTCAGTTTGGAAAACAATGAGTTTCAAGTGGCTGTGAGTTATCCAACTAGAGATTTAAGAAAGCAGCTGGACACTAGAGCAGAAGTTGGCATAACGTCGTAAATCAACTAGAATAAAAAAATAGATGAACAAGAATTCAACAAACTAAAAAAAGCAGAAAAATAAAAGCATGCAGTTGGCTACCCTGTCTGAAGATGAAGTCTGGATTTGCCTACACTGGATCTATACATTTGGGAATTGTTAATGAACAGGATAGGTGAAGCTGAAGAAGCAGACAAGATCTCCTCGGTAGAAAATGAAGAGAAGAGAGTGGGACTGCCTCAAAACTTAAAATATCTGGTAAAGAGGATGGTTCTATAAAGGAGATTGTACAGGAGCAGTTAGAGGCGTGAGAGGAAACCAGGAGAATGTGGTGTTGGGCAAATCAGGGAGGGAGTGGTCAACACTGTCAAAAGAAACTGAAGTTCAACTAATGTGGGAATGGAAAACTACCACTGGATTTTGTGACGTAGAAGCCACCTGGGATCCTAGTAGAACAGATAGGTACCAATATTAAAACCTCTTACTTGGGCCCAATTAACATTCATTACCAGCCTCCCCACATCTACTTCAGACAGCAGAGCAGCAACATCTAGCTCAACTGCATGGGCTCATCATCATCTCTCTCTCATATATGAGCAATTGCACTGGCCAGTCCATTCCAAGGGTTTATGTGAGTCACAGTATAATCAGTAAGATGGAAGACAGTGCATCTGCTTTCCCCTCAATCAGTTTTAGGTTTTTTAAGCCGTTAGCACCAGCACTTTGCTACGCTGAGTGTTATTCTACTGTTTAAAGATACAGTATAGATTTTTTCACACAACATGGCCGCTAAACGCAAGCCAACTTCTTCCTCTGGTTTTCAAACAGAACCAGCCATCTGTTTCATCGCTGGAAAGAAAGGTGGATGTGTTGAGCTTACTGAGAGACATTACCATGATCTCCAACACAGTGTTTTCCTGAGAGACTTTCTAAGGTAATTTTGACTCTATGTAATTGTCATTTTAGGTGCTGACTTTAGAACTCCTTTAGGACAGGCTGAAGAGTGCCTTCCTGGGCTGAGGGGTCCGAGCTAACTCAGATTCTATGTTAGGTATCAGGTATTTTTCCCATTTAATTTTCTATCCTCCTAGATTCTGGAGGCAGCCTTATCTCTGACCTTGCCTTGTTTACCCTGGACTTAACTTTCTGCCTGCTTGACCAGCAGTACTTCCAGACCCTCCGTCCTGCTGCTTCAAAATTTCTGATTTACTGGAAAATGGCAAATACAGCAGAGCCTTCAAATGAAAACCCAATATTTTATACTTAAACAGTTTTTTAGTAATCAACTCTATTTTACCAACTGTAACATGTCTCCACTGAACAATTATATTCTGGGCTTAAGGTGAACTATATCTTATTTTTATTTTTTATTATCTAGAGTATACTAAAGAGTAGGTACTCTAAAAATACTGCTCAACGCAGATATTGTGTAGTAAATCGCATCTTCCTGTTTCTACATAAATCCACTAAAACAGAATGCATGTAACAAGAGAAAAATCTTACAAGTAGAGACAGGTTATTCCATCCGCAAAATAATAACAAAAGTTAGCTTCTCTTTCCTAAAGATTAGGGCCTCTTTCGAGTTTCACAGACTTGAATTTGAAGCAAGAAAGCTCTGCCCTCTGCTGCTGAGTTAAGCAAAAGGCCTCAGCACAACCAATCCCTCTGGCGGAAGAGCTGCGCCAAAAACACCAGTAAATGTCAAGGTGAGCAAAACAAACGCTTCCCAGGATTCTTAACAATTCCAGGCGATCCTAGTTTCTCAACAGTTTAAACACGCTCCCCTGGCATTCAACATCAAGCAAAGTAAATTGGGTCTCAAAAACAGGAAGTTTTTTTTTTTCTTTTCATTACAAACTTTCATTTGTAAGTTAGAGAGTTGACCTCCGGGGTGACTGTGATTTAGGGGAGGTCCGCAATCACAGCGTCTGCGGGCAGTCCCGCAGCCTTTCGGCCGGCGGCGAGCAGCCATCCCAGCCCCAGCTCCGTGCTTCCCGCCCGCCGTTGTCTATGACGGAAGAGAAGAGGGGCATTTACCTGGGGCCGGTCCCCACGAGGTAGGTGTTGGTACCCTGCAGAGTCATGAAACCCGGGTTACAGCCCAGGACGCGAATCACCCGAGCGGACAGCCGTTCGATGCGCTGTAGGGTAGCTGCCATCGCCCCCTTTGCCGCTAGCTAGTGCCCAGCCTGCAGGACCTCGCGGGTGAGGAAAAAGCACTAAGGCCAGGGGCGGGGCCCCGGGTCATGTGACGCCGCGCCAGCGGAGTGGGAGGGGGAATTGGCCGCCGTGCAGGGGCGGGGCCAGGGGTGACGTGACGCCGCGGGGGTTGGGCGGAGGGGCAATTGGCGGCTTACGGGGGCGGGGTCAGTGGTCACGTGGCGCTGCCCGGGTTTCGGCGGCGGAGAATGGGAGTTCGCTGGCTCGAGGCGCGAGGCGCGAGGAGCTAGGTGGCGTGAGGTGAGGGCGGCTTGAGGTGATGCTGGCTCTAGGCCCCGGCCGCTGTGTCCTGTCACGGGGTTTGGTTCCTGGCCAGGAGTTTGTGTCCAGGCAGGCGAGTTCATCTAAGTGCACGGGAGACATTTTAACCTGGGAAGTCTTGTAATGGAGCAAGGGTCAGGCAGGTTGGGGGTTCGTTGCTGACTAGAAACTCCCAGGAAGGCTCGCTTGTGGGGGTCTAAGGCGAGGGTTGCGCGGTGTGTGAGGAGTAATCTTTTACAAGAAATAGCAGTAACGGGCGGGGAAAAGAATATTTTCTGTGAAAGGCCAGGTTTCAAGACAGATTTAAAGCATGCGTGGGATTAGCTGAATAGTTTCAGCAGCCTGGGCCAGAATGAAACTGCCTCCAGGTGAATCCACACGAAGAACTTCTGGGATGGTAGAAGACTCAGTTTTTTCGGAAGGAGTCGTTGAAGCCCAAGTTTGACTGGGCTCCGAGGGAGGTCTGTATCAGTGGACAGGCAGGGAAAATGATCAGTCCATGCCCAGAACCTTCACCATTATTACAACCCCCCTCCCAAAAAACAATAAAAACGTCCCCTCCAAAGAAATAGCAGTAACGATTTTTTTTATAGCGCTTACTGCTGTGCTGGTTTTTGCAACCACTATCTCGCTTCATCTTCACAACATGAAGAGGAAGGCATTATTTTTTTAATGTCTCATTTTATAAACGGAGATTTGGAGTCTTGTCCGGGTGGCAGAGTTCTGGGAATCCAGCCCTGTGTCTGAAGCCTTGTTCCTCCAACCTGCAAACACCCGCCCCCATCCCGGCAGGTGCAGGGAGTTTGCCTCTGCCTCCTTGGGTCCCCGGACCACCCAGGGAACTACGGCGGCCTTGTGGAGGTGGGCTGTGCCCAAGACATAAGGGACTTATTTTTTCGGTAAGGAGATTTTTTTCTAGTCTGCTGAGCATTAGCTACCTCCGTATGAATTAGCCCTTCCCATTGAAAAAGAATGGAGTTAACACTTTACTTAAAAGAAAATGCACAGATTCCACGATCGATTTCAGTCAGGGCAATTGTATGTAACCACCACCCTGAAAGATACAGAACATACCCGCTATCCCAGCCCACCGTTTTTTCAAAACAGTGAGAAACTGACACATTAGGTGCTTGTGGTTCTAAGGTTTAGGACATACCCCCCCTTTTTTTTTTCCTTCCATAGTTGTGACCTAAGCAAGCGGCTGTTGCAATTCCGGCTCTGTCTTGGGCCACTGTGTCCTAGCGCTCTGAGCATGCTGCAGATCCCATTGTGCCACAGCAGGAACTCCTAGGACATCCCCCCCTTTTTTTTTCTTTTTTCTTTTGCTTTTTAGGGTCACACCTGTGGCATATGGAGGTTCCTAAGCTAGAGGTGGAATTGGAGCTGCTGGCCTACACTACAGCCACAGCAACACTGGGTGTGAGCAGTGTCTGGCCTACATACACCATAGCTCACTGCAATGTGGGATCCTTAACCCACTGAAGGAGGCCAGGGATCAAACCTGCATTCTCATGGATACTAGTCAGATTTGTTATCACTGAGAAAACTCTCTGCTGAAACATCAGCAAATCTTTAAGAGGGTGGAATAGTAATTTTGTGGGCCCCTCCATTCTCTTATACCTAGGTTTTTTTGTTTTTTTTTTTTGAATTAGAATTTCCCTTGTGCGTTCCATCTTGTTTTCATTTCATTGTTAAGCTTTTCGTTTGGTAGATGAAGAAATTGGCCTAACAAAAAATTTAAAAGTTAAGTGACTTGAGTAGAGTCGGACAAGGAGATACTATGTACGAGCAGAAGAGCAGGAACACAGTGTAGGTGATGAACCTGGTTTAGACAAGTTTGTATTTAGGTAATTGTGGGATAGCCTGGTAAAGAAATCTATGCAGTTAGATGTATGAGTTCGGCTCAGAAGAAAGATTTGGCTACAGATACAAAATTGAGTCTTTGTGAATGTGTTTAGCAATGACTTGCAATTTAAATTATTCTGCAAAAAATAATACCAATGATTTTTACTTTCTGTGCATTTTACAGTAATTTATCAGTTTACATTTAGAATACTTTATCACCTGTAACATGTAAAGTATTATTGTAGATATATGGGGGGAGTGTGAGTTAGCTTTCTAGAGGCTTATAATCAGGAAGGAGATGTGCATGATCTTAAAGCATATGTGGATAAATCCTTGAGAAGTATAGCTTAAGTGATGAAATTGCAAGGTGGAAGGGGAGAATCAAATTGATTAGGGAGACCTGGGAAAGCTTAAAGGTGGTGGGTTTTGAGCTTAAAGAACTGATTGAACTTTATCCGGTAGATGGAGGCAAACATGCATTCTAGACAGTAAATAACCTTGAGCAAAAGCTTGGAAATAGAAGAACTCTAGTGTTTATTTTGGGAATAGAAACCAACAGTCATATGTTCTGGGGGCATAGGGTTTCAGAATGTATACAGGTGTGAGAAAGTAGGTAGGGCTCCATTGATGATATGTTGTAAATTCTTTATTAGAATGTTTTAAATTCAAGAATCTCTTTTTTTATAACAATGAATTTTATTTCAATTATAGGTGTACAAAGATCATCACAAGTCAATGTGATAGATTTTGTGTCCCAAACCCACAGTGCATCCCCCCACCCCCCAGGTTGTCCCACTTGAAAAACCAAGGTTTTCCAAAATCTGTGGGTCATTGTCTGTTTCTTCAAAGAAGTTCACGTGTCTCTTTAGCTTCTACATGTAAGTGGTAGCATTGGGTGTTGCTGTCTAATTGTCTGACTGGTTTCACTTTTGCATGGTAATTTCTGGGTCCATCCATGTTGCTGCAAATGCCGTTACTTTGTTCCTTTTAATGGCTGAGTAATACTCCATTGTGTGTATGTACCATATCTTCCCTATCCACTCCTCTGTCAATAGGCATTTAGGTTGTTTCCATGACCTGGCTTCTTCCCTCTCTAGCTGCTTTAAATGTAAAGTTAGGTTGTTTTTGTGAGCTTTTTCTTGTTTCCTGTGGTAGGCTTGTGTTGCTATATACTTTCCTCTTAGAACTGCTTTTGCTGCCTCCCAGAGGTTTTGGAGTGTCATATCTTTGTTGTCATTTGCTTCTAGGTATTTTTTAATTTCCTCTTTGATTTCTTCAGTGATCCATTGGTTGGTCAGTAGCGTGTTGTTTAGTCTCCACATGTTTGTATTTTTTGCCATTTTTTTCTTGTTGTTGATTTCCAGTTGCATACCATGGTAGTCAGAGAAGATGCTTAAAATGATTTCAATTTTCTTTTTCTTTTTTTTTTTGCCTTTTGTCGTTTTAGGGCCCCACTCGCGGCATGTGGAGGTTCCCAGGCTAGGGGTCTAATCGGAGCTGTAGCCACTGGCCTACGCCGCAGCCACAGCAACGCAGGATCCGAGCCGCATCTGCGACCTACACCACAGCTCACGGCAACGCCAGATCGTTAACCCACTGAGCAAGGACAGGGATCAAACCCGCAACCTCATGGTTCCTAGTCGGATTCGTTAACCACTGCGTCACAATGAGAACGCCTCAATTTTCTTAAAGTTACTGAGGCTTGATTTGTAGCCCAGGATGTGATCAATCTTAGAGAATGTTCCATGCACACTTGAGAAGAATGTGTATTCTGTTGCTTTTGGATGGAATGTCCTATAAATATCTATTAAGTATATGCCTTTCCTGGTGAGCCTTGTCATTTGTGGTGTTTTTGTTTCTGGTTGTGGCCTTTGCTTTTCTGCCTAGAGAAGTTCTTTTAGGATTTGTTGTAAAGCTGGTTTAGTGTTGCAGAAATCTCTTAACTTTTGCTTATCTGTAAAGGTTTTGAGCTTTCCTTCAAATTTGAATGAAAGCCTTGCAGGATAAAGCAATCTTGGTTGGAAGTTTTTCCCTTTCATCACATTAAGTATATCATGCCACTCCCTTCTGGCCTGCAGAGTTTCAGATGAAAAATCTGATAACCTTATTGGGGTTCCCTTGTATGTCATTTGTTTCTTTTCCCTAGCTGCTTTCAAAATTTTCTCTGTCTTTAATTTTGGTCATTTTGATTAATATGTGTCTGGGGGTGTTCCTCCTTGGGTTTATTTTATATGGTACTCGTTGCGCTTCCTGAATTTGACTGAGTGGTTCCTTTCCCATATTAGGGAAGTTTTCGGCTATTATCTCTTCAAATATTTTTTCTGTCCCCTTCTCTCTCTCTCCTCCCTCTGGCACCCCTATAATACGGATGTTGGTGCGTTTAACAGTATCCCAGAGTTCTCTGAGACTCAGCTCATTTCCTTTCAATCTTTTATCTCTTTTCTCATCCGCATTATTGATTTCCACTAATCTGTCCTCCACCTTGCTGATTCTTTCTTCTGCCTCCTGTATTCTACTGTTGGCTGCTTCTAATGAATTTTTTATTTCAGTTATTGTATTTTGCATCTCTTCTTGTTTAATTTTTACAGCTTGTATTACTTTGCTCAGTGTTTCCTGTAAATGATCAGTCTTTGCCTCCAATTTATTTCCAATGCCTTGCATCATTGTCAGCATCAACAGTCTAAAGTCTCTTTCTGGGAGGCTAATAATCTCCTCATCACTGAGCTGTTTTTCTGGGCTTTTCTCTTTCTCCCTTATCTGGGTTAGAGTTTTCTGTCTTTTCATTTTTGTAGGTTTTTGGTGTGGTGACCTTTTTGCCAACA
>PVHT021183584.1:13265239-13279017 GCA_004024745.2 Catagonus wagneri
AGACTGCTTTGCCCTGGGACCCAGTGCACATGAAAGTCTGTGTGTGCCTTTCAAGAATGGGGTCTCTGTTTCCCCCAGTCCTGTGGAGCTCCTGCACACAAACCCTGCTGGCCTTCAATGCCAGATGCTCCGGGGGCTCTTCTCCCTGTGCCTGATCCCCAGGCGTTGGGTTTTGATGTGGGGCTCAGAACTCTCAGTCCTATAGCTGAGTCTCTGTGATACAGTTACTTTCCAGTCTGTGGGGCTTCCCACCCGGGAGGTATGGGGTTGCTTCTATCACGTAATCGCCCCTCCTACCTCTTGATATGGTCTCCTCTTTGTCTTCTGGAGTAGAATATCTTTTTTGGAAGTTTACAGTCCAGTTGGTTGAAGGCTGCTCAGCATTTGGTTGTAGTTTTGCTGTTTTTCGGGAGAGAAGTTGAGCTCCAGTCCTTCTATTCTGCCATCTTAATCCAGTCTTCAAGAATCTCTTTTCTTTTCCCATGTGAATTGTCCACTTGGATTATCCTGTGAGGCAAATTGTATTTTCTTGAAACTTAATTGATAATAGAGTAAAAGCTTGCAACTTTGTCAACCAATAAAATGAAGCACAGGATTCCTTCCTCCAATATGATAGTTATAAAGAGGTCAACTGTAGTCACAGTGATATGGACTCTGTTATCACTAGATTAGAAAACCCTACATGTGACAAACAGGTGATTTCAGTTTCATTTTAGTTTCGATCTTAAAGGTTTACACATCCCTTAATTATACTTGTTTTCAGTGAAGAAGAAATAAAATATTCACAGGATGAAGATTTTCCAGAAGGGACTGTTGAGTTAAAGAAGTCAAGTAAGTCTGTATTTCCTGTGTGTTAAATGTATTTGTCAATTAAGTCTATATTTGACAAATAAGTCTATATTTGACAAGTAAGTCTGTATTTCTTGTGTGTTAAATTTGATTGAAAAATGAAAGTCTGCACTTCTTCAGTATCTTGTTTATTGGGAAGAGATCTCTACACGGACACACAGTAAGTCTATATTTCTTGTGTGTTAAAGTTGACTGAAAAATGAAAGTTTGCTAGTTTGTACTTCTTCAGTGTCTTCTTTACTGGGAGGAGATCTCTGTACAGAAACACACAGCAGGTAAAGGTTATGTTTTTTGGCTGGCAGCCAGGTAACTACACAGCTGGTTTGACTTCAGAATGAAGTTGGATTGAAATGGTCCTATTAAGTCGATAAGTGTCACAAATTCTCTCAGTGAAATCAGATTTCTTAGGTGGCATTATGTCTTCTAAGGTGGTTTTGGAACAGTGACCAATTGTAGGGATACCTGTCGTGCAGATTATACAACTACAAGGTTATTGAAAGAGCTTCAGGTTCTTTTTAAAATTTAAACAAGAACTGCTATAATTATTACATATTTTGCTGTGTAGTTTTCTTTCCAGTTGGAGTTTGTTTTGCTTCGCTAAATTAGGAATTGAGAAGTTGCCAGATTAGATTAGTTTATTGAGTCTGATGTTCTGCCAATAATGCAGTTTCTAATTTTCCTAGAAATTATTTTTTCCCATCTGGTAAATTTTGACCAAAATGGCTAGTGTTTCCCTTATCCGTGCCAGGTAGAGGAAGCTCTTTGTGGGGAGAGTGATTAAGAAATGCACACATGGGGTGCTTAGATATTATAGTCTGTAATTTAAGGAATTTATCTATAGGTTTACTTTTCATTTTATTGCCCTTTGCTTTGTTGAGCATCACAGTTTTTTTTTTTTTTCCAAATTGAAGATTTGTGGCAACCCTGCCTTAGGCAAGTCTACAAGTTCCATTTTTCAAATAGCATTTGTTCACTTTGTGTCACTGTGTCACATTTTGGCAATTCTCACAGTATTTCATACTTTATTATTATATTTTTTATACAGTGTTTTGGTGATTTGCAATCAGTGGTTTTTGATGTTACTACTGCAAAAAGATCATGACTCTCTGAGGCTCAGATCATGGTTAGCATTTTTTAGCAATGAAGTTAAGATATATACGTTGTTTTCTTAGATGCAGTCTGCACTTAATGCACACATTTTTAGGCATAATTGCACACTTAATGTACTTCAGTATAATGTAGATATACATTTTATATGCACTGGGAAACCAAAAAATTTGTGTGACTCACTTCATTGCAATATTTGCTATATTTCGGTGGCCTGGAACTGAATCCACAGTATCTCCAAGGTGTGCCTATACATTAAAATCATTTTACTTAACAGTGGTTTGGGACTGGACTACTCACACTGAGGTTTGTGGAATGGTTGACCAATGGGGACCATAGCACAGGGAACTCTATCCAATATTCTGTGTTAATCTGTATGGGGGAAGAATCTGAAAGAGGATGGATGTGTGTATGTGTATAACCGAGTCACCTTGTTGTACAGCAGAAATTATCACAACCTTGTGAATCAAGTGTACTTCAGTAAAGCTTAAAAAAAATCAGTTTACTTATGAGAGATAACTACCTAAATACCAGCATCCTCTAAGCCTCATTTCTATGATCTGTAAAATGGGGCCAGTAATATCCTTCCTATAGAAATGTGTGTGAATTAAATAAAATAAAATTTGTAGAACACTTCACATGTGGTAAATAGCAGTGGTAGCAAATCTTAGGAAATTACATTTTTTAGATGATGTTAAAATAGGACTTGAGTATACATTAAACAAATCCAATATAACCATGTTAAGAAATCTGCCAATATTTTGAGGAACTTTTGTTTCACACACTTGAAAAATAGTACATTAGACTTCCAAACTTGCTGTTCCTCTCCCCGGCAAGCTTTTCCGTACAATAACTCCATGACTAATTTCATTACTCAGATGCCACCTTCTTCATGAGGCCTGTTCTGACTGTTCTAATTAAAACTGCAACCTGTGATGCACCTGTCTCTACTCCAACTCTTGATTTCCCTTAACATGCCGTTTCCTTCTCTCTCTTCCTCCCTTCCTTCTCTCTCCATCCCTTTCCTCCTTCTTCACTTCCTTCCTCCCTTCCTGCCTTCTTCTCTTCTTTTGCTTTTTATGGCTGCACCCAAAGCATATCAACGTTCCCAGTCTAGGGGTCGAATCAACATTACAGCTGCCGGCCTACACCACAGCCACAGCAAGGCGGGATCTGAGCCAAGCCTGTGACGTTCACCACAGCTCACAGCAATACTGGATCCCCAACCCATTGAAGAAGGGCAGGGATCGAACCCACATCCTCATGGATAACTAGTTGGATTCATTTCTGCTGTGCCTCGAAGGGAACTCCCCTGTTTGTTTTTTTTCTTTCTATAGCACTTATCTTCTAATATGATGTCTAATTTACTTATTATTGTTATTGTTAATTGGCCTTCTCCACTAGGATTTAAGTTTCACAATGGCAGGGATTTTTGTCTCTTTGTCACTTGGTAGAGCCCAAGAGCTTAAAAGAGGCACATGAGAGTTTCTAAGTAAATAGTTAATTCAGTTAAACAGAACCTTTTGATTAAATCTCATCTGCCTAAACTCCATGCTTATCCTGGGCATGATGTCTTTCATTTTAAGATGATAAACTATTGGAATTTCTGGCCTGGTAGATTGGAAAAACTCAGATTTTATTTTATTTTATTTATTTTTTGTCTTATCTAGGGCCGCACCCGCGGCATATGGAGGTTCCCAGGCTAGGGGTCTAATAGGAGCTGTAGCTGCTGGCCTTCGCCACAGCCACAGCAACGCAGGGTCCGAGCCACGTCTGTGACCTACACCACAGCTCACGGCAACACCGGATCCTTAACCCACTGAGCGAGGCCAGGGATCGAACCCACAACCTCATGGTTCCTAGTTGGATTCGTTAACCACTGAGCCATGACAGGAACTCCAAGACCACTCTAAATATTAGGTTTTGTGTATTTTTAAGTAACACTTTCCTCTTCTGATTTTTAAAGTAATGAATGTTCTTTATAGCACTTGTAGGCGTTAGTCTGTTCAGGCCGCCATAACAGAATACTGTCGAGAGGGTAGCTTAAGCAACAGATATTTATTTTCTCAGGGTTCTGGAAACTGAAAGTCCAATCAATGTGCCAGCAGGTTTGGTTTCTGGTGAGGCCTCTTCTCTTTCTTAATTTTTTGGCTGCGTGCATGACGTACAAAAGTTCCTGGCCAGGGATTGGACCCATGTCACGGCAGCGACCTGAGCAACAGCAGTGACAACACTGGAACTTTAACTCACTAGGCCATCAGGGAATTCCAGAGGCCTCTTTCTTTGGGTTAAGGATGGCTCCTTTCTTGCTGTATCCTCACATGGCCATTCTTCTATGGGTGTAAGTCGGGGGTTGAGAGGGTGGGAAACAGATCTCTGGGGTTTCCTCCTCTTCTGATAAGGACACTAGTCCTATTGGGTTAGGCCCCCATACCTGTGACTTCTTTTAACCTTATGTCCTAAAAGCCCTATCTCTTGATATAGTCACTTTGGGGTTTAGTACTTCAACATATGAATTTTTTGGGGGGAAACTATTCAGCCTGTAAATACAGAAAAGAATGAGGAAAAATAATCTGTAATACCATTAATTCCCCAGATAAAAACCACCGTTAACATTTAAAAAATATTTCTTCAGTCTTATTTCCTTTGCATTTACAAAGCTTTGAGATTATAACATATTTTTTTTACTTAACTTTTTTTTTTTTTTTGGCTCTTTAGGGCTGCACCCACGGCATATGGAGGTCCCCAGGCTTGGGGTTGACTCAGATCTACAGCCGTCGGCCTATGCCACAGCCACAGCAACGTGGGATCTGAGCCGTGTCTGTGACCTGCACCATAGCTCACCTCAACACCGGATCTTTAACCCACTGAGCGAGGCCAGGGATCAAACCCACCTCATGGTTCCTAGTCAGATTCATTTCCTCTGTGCCACGACAGGAACTCTTTTACTTAGCATTCTTTAAAGTGAAGTCAAAGATTGCAGACTCAGATGCTTATAGATACCAGGTGGACAGGTAAGGTAATAGTGATAACTAACATTTATTAAGCCCTAACTGTGCCACGTCTTTTCTGGAGCCTTGTTTGTATTTTGTGTGTTATCTTTCTTAACTATCACAACAACCCTCTAAGGCATATACCATTATTATGAAGAAAAGATGTCATAGGAAGGTAAAAGAAAATTTTTAAGGAAACAGAGCTAGTAGGTAGCTGCATTAGTGTTGCTGTTGAAATGACTGAAGTTGGGTGGCTGGCTAGTGTGGTGAATCTGAGAGAGCCTGCCCCATCTAGGGGGTCACGTACTGCTCTCGAATGAATGCTAGTCTCCTATAGCAGATCTTTTGAGTTTTTTGATAGAAGGGAAAAGTCTGGGTTTTTCTATTAAATATTGGCAATTAATCAGGACAATTAAAAAAGCCACCGTTAGGGGAGTTCCTGTAGTGGCTCAGTGGAAATGACTCTGACTAGTATCTATGAGGACGCAGGTTCAATCCCTGGCCACGCTCAGTGGGTTAAGGATCTGGTGTAGTTGTGAGCTGTGGTGTAGGCCACAGACACAGCTCAGATCTGGCATGGGTGTGGCTGTGGCATAGGCCAGTGGCTACAGCTCTGATTCGACCCCTAGCCTGGGAACTTCCATATGCCATGGGTGCGGCTCTAAAAGGACAGGAAAAAAAAGCCTCCGTTAAGTCAGACAGATATTATCTGCAGATTGCATTCAGCCCACGTTTGTAAAATAGGGTTCATTGTAGTAGAACCTACCTCCTAAGTTTGATGTAAGAATGAAATGGAGGCATTTTATATACAGTATCTAGCTCAATGCCTAGTATATACTGCTAAGTAAATGTTAGCTAATGTTAGTAGAAAAAATATTCTCTTGTCTTCGAAATTCTTTGTATCATTTACTATTGTTTTTAAGAAATTATAGAAGTAATAAGCACGTATCTGTTGTGAAAACTCAAATAATATAAAAGGATATTTAAAGGATTGAAATTGCCTTTGCTTTTATTTCCAGTTCCTCTCCCCGCTCCAAATATAATTAAAAACTATATATGCTATATTTATCCTTCTGGAATTTGCTTTTTTCACTTAATATATCTTGGAGATCTTCCAAAGTCAGTTTATACAAAACTACTTCATTTTTTTTAAACGTTGCATGGTGAATTCTTTAGTATGGATATAGCATAATTTATTGAATTAGGTTTCTTAATTGTCAATTGAGTTGCTTTCAAGTTTTTGCTTTTATAAAAAATGTTATACAAGGAGCATTTATCTTTGTGTATATTTGTAAATATTTTTCTAGGCTTGATTCTTAGATGGAATTGCTGAATCAAAGCAAATTAAGAATATTCACAGCTATTATACTTTTGTTAAATATCTTTTTAGTAGCTTTGTAATATTCCATTTTATGAATCTATCTTATTTATCAATTCCTTTTGTTGACACATTTAGATAATTTCCAATTTTTGCCACTACAAATGGTTTTGCAGTAAATACCTTTGTGAGTAGGTTATGTTTTTTAAAAGGTAAAAAGTCTGAGAGGAAGAAATATACTAGTAAGTATTTCTGAGACTTTACTCTGACAAGGCTATTGTAAGAGTTATATTTAGTGGTAATATATCATTTTTAGAAAAAGTAGAGCTTTGATAAATTCTTAGGGTTTTTAATGTTATACTCAAGACTTTTAGAATCTTTTATATGTTTCATTTTAGGTGTTGTCATCTGTAAGGAAGAACACTGTGAAACATAAGATTGAATAAAACCTTGCAACAACTGGATTAGAGGTTTAGAAAAGAAAGTTAAAATTAGTCACTTTGGTTTTAGTGTTCAAATTTTATATTCTTTCTTCTAAATAGATTTAGGGTATAGAAATTAAAATTGAATGCTATACCAACGGATGTGCTGATATTCTGTTTTTTTTTGCTTTTTTTTCCTTTTTTTGTGAGAGGAGGTAGATAACCAAGAATATAGTGATTCATAATGAAATATACTAAGTTTAATTTTATGATGTCAGTTCTTGGCATTATAATCTATATCACTGATTTAATTGTGGACATCTGGGTGTCTGTCAGATTTTTCCATGAAGGGCAGTCTGTGTCTGGTGTTTTAACCGTAAGCTTTATGCTCTTTGGAACACTTGCGGTCCAGTGTTTTAGTTATTCTTGGTTCAAGGCTGATTTAAAGAAAGCAAGCCAAGAAAGTCAGCATTGTTTTCTTCTACTTCATTGCTTGCAAGGAGGAGTTTTTACAAGGTAAGCATACACTTTTTGACCATTAACACTATGATTCTTTTATTCAGCCACAATGTACCTTTCTGAATCTGTAGTCAAATGTACAAAGGTCACCTGTTTGCATATAGCACAAAGATTATGTGCTTCTCATTAGCAATGCTTGTATGAGTCATTGTACTGTCAGAATTTTCCAGGTTCATTAATAGAATGTTTTAATTTACCTAAGTTACTTTTTCTAACATGTACTCACTTTTTATGAGAAGAAAAAGGACTCATTTCTATGTCTTATGAGTCTTTTCTCCTCTATTTTATATTTTAAGATTGATTATATAAATATAGCCTATCATTTGCACCTCTGATAGAGTATTTAATTTTTAAGTTACTTATACTATTGATTTAACAAAAGGAAATAGTCCTTGCGTTCATGCAGTAGCCATGTGGTTGGCTAGGTATAGAATCATCCACAGAACTAAAATCAGCCATCAGAATCATGTTTAAAACTTATTTTATGATTAAAGAATCTAAATAAGCCCTGAGAATTCTTTGATTCTCCACATATCTAATTTCACATGACCTTTTCATTATTTTCATAAGGAATTTAATTCTGTTAAAGCAATATAAAGGTAAAGAAAATAATGTAAGGCGAATATTAAGAGGATAATGTACTGTTTTGTTACAGTTAGATTTTGAATTTGGGCTATTTAATAGCCATCTTTTCTGAGAGAGATTTTAGTGGCTGTAGAATTCTAGGTGAGAAGTTCCCGTTGTGGCTCAGCGGGTTAAGAACCTGACCAGTATCCATGAGGATTTGAGTTCAATCTATGGCCTAGCTCAGTGGGTTAAGGATCTGGCATTGCTGCAAGATGCAGTGTAGGTCGCAGATGCAGCTCGGATCCCGAATTGCTGTGGCTGTGATGTAGTCTGGGAACTTCCATAAGCCTTGGGTATGACCCTAAAAAGACAGACAAAAGAAAAAAAAAGAATTTTAGTTGGGTAGTTATTTTCTCTCTGCATTTTACATTCTCTTATCTTTTTGGTTCCATTGTTACTATTGAGTAGTTGAATGTCAGTTGTACTGTTGTTCTTTAAAAGTATTTTGTCTTTTTTTCCTAGTGACTGCTCTTGTGATTTTCCTCTTTATCTTTGGGTTTCTATAGTTTATGATATATACAAATATAAATTTATCTTTATTACTCTTGCTTGGTATTTGCTTGTTTTCTTGACTCTGTGGATTATTATCTTCCATGAGTTCTGCACAATTCTCAGCCATTATCTTTTCTAATATTTTCTTTACTACATTTCTGTCTCTGTTCCTTCTAGGGCTCCAAACAAATATAAGGTAGACCTTCTTGCTGTATCTAACATGATCAAGCTTGTATCACTATAAACTTCCCTCATAGAATTGCTTTTGCTCTGTCCCATACATTTAGTGTTGTGTTTTCATTTTCGTTTGTCTCTAGGTATTTTTTTGATTTCCTCTTTGATTTTGTCAGTGACCCATCTTGTTTAGTAGCATATTGTTTTTGTTTTTTGCATTTTTTTCTTGTAGCTGATTTCTAGTTTCTTGGAATTGTAGTCAGAACAGATGCTTGATATAATTTCAGTCTTCTTAAATTTACTGAGACTTGTTTTGTGGGCTGTCATGTCATCTATCTTAGAGAATATTCAAAGTCACTTGAAAAGGATGTGTATCTTGCTGCTTTTGAATGGAGTATTCTACTGATAATCTATTAAGTCCATCTTGTTTAATGTCTCACTTAAGTCCAATCTTTCCTTACTGATTTTCTGCCTGGATGATCTCTACATTGATATTAAGTGGGGTGTTAAAATCTTCTACCATTTTTGTGTTACTGCCAGTTTCTCTCTTTGTGTTTGTTGATATTTGCTTTATGTATTTAGGTGCTCCTATGTTGGATACATATATATTTATAATTTTATATCATCTTCTTTGATTCCTTTATCATTACGTAAATCCTTTTTAGTTTCTTGTTACAATCTTTGTTTTTTTAAATTAATTAATTAATCTTTTTCAAGTCCCCACCTGTGGCATGTGGAAGTTCCCCAGCTAGGGGTAGAATTGTAGCTATACCTGCTGGCCTACACCACAGGCACAGCAATGCAGGATCTGAGCCACGTCTGTAACCTGCACTATGGCTCATGGCAACAGCGGATTCTTAACCCACTGAACAGGGCCAGAGATCAAACCCGCATCCTCATGGATGCTAGTACGGTTCGTTACTGCTGAACTACAATGGGAACTCGTACAATCTTTGTTTTAAAGTCTATTTTGCCTAAGTATTGCTACTTCAGCATTCTTTTGATTTCCATTGCATGGAATACCTTTTCCTGAACTCTCACTTTCAGTCTGTGTGTCTTTAAAGTAAGTCTTTTATAGGCAGCCTATATGTGGGTCTGGTTTTTTTTGTATGTTTGTTGTTTTATGTTTTTTGTTTTTAAATCCATGCAGCTACTTTACGGTTTTTTTGTTTGTTTGTTTGTTTGTTTGTTTGTTTGTTTTGGTTGTGCCCATGGCATGTGGAAGTTTCCAGGCCAGGGGTTGAATCTACACCACAGGAGTGACCTGAGCCACAGCAGTGACAATGTCAGATCCTTACCCTGCTGACCACAAGTGAATTCTTAGTCCATGTCTTTTGACTGGAGCATTTAGTCCACTTATATTCAAAGTAATTGTTGCTAGGTGTGTCTTATTTCCATTTTATTAATTTTTCTGGGAATGTTTTGTAGTTTTTTTATCCCTTTCTTCTTTTACTCTTTTTTTTGCCTTTTTTTAGGGCCTCACTTGCAGCATACAGAGGTTCCCAGGCTAGGGGTCTAATTGGAGCTGTAGCCACTGGCCTATGCCACAGCCACAGCAACGCTAGATCCGAGCCACGTCTGTAACCTACACCCCAGCTCACAGCAACGCCAGATCGTTAACCCACTGAACAAGGCCAGGGATCAAACCCGCAACCTCATGGTTCCTAGTCGGATTCGTTAACCACTGAGCCACAACGGGAACTCCTCTTCTTTTACTTTTCTCTTGTGATTTGATGACTATCTTTAGTGTTTTATTTGGATTTCTTTCTCTCTTTTTTGTGTGTCCATTATATTTGGTTTGTGATTACCTTGAGATTCATGTATAACAATCTGATTGTTTTATATTGATCTGTGATTATTTTATTTTGTTTTATTTTTGGTCTTTTTGTCGTTTAGGACCACACCAACAGTATGTGGAGGTTCCTAGGCTAGGGATCCAGTCAGAGCTGTAGCTGCCAGGCCTATGCCAGAGTCAAAGCAACGCAGGATCCAAGCCACATCTGCGAACTATACCACAGCTCACAGCAATGCTGGATCCTTAACCCACTGAACGAGGCCAGGGATTGAACCTGCATCCTCATGGATGCTAGTCAGGTTCATTAACCACTAGGCCATGATGGGAACTCCCTGACAGGTGATTATTTTAAGATGATGATGTCTTAAGTTCAAACTCATTCTAACAACATTGTATTTTTACTCCTTATCACCCATGTTTACTATTTTTGACATATTTTACATCTTTTTGTTTTGTGTTCCGCTTAACTACTTTATTGTGGATATAGATCATTTTACTACTTTTGTCTTTTAACCTTCTTACTAGCTTTATGAGTGGTTCATCTGCTGTATTTACTGTATATTTGCCTTTACCACTGAGCTTTTTCCTTTCATAATTTTCATGTTTCTAGTTGTGGTTTCTTTTCTGTTTAGAGACATTCCTGTAATGTTTCATATAAAGCTTGTTCAGTGATTCTGAACTCTTAGAGCTGGTTTTCTGTAAAACTCTATGTTTCTCCTTCAAATCTGAATGATGTCCTTGTAGGTAGAGTGTTCTTATTTGTAAGTTTTTTCCTTTCATCACTTTGACTGTATCATTCCACTCCCTTCTGGACTGCAAAGTTTCTGTTGAAAAGTCAGCTGGTAGGCTAGGGGTCATATCAGAACTATAGTCACTGGCCTATGCCACAGTCACAGCAATGCAGGATCTGAGATGTGTCTGCGATCTACACCAAAGCTCACTGCAATTTTGGATCCTTAACCCACTAAGCCAGGCCAAGGATTGAACTCACATCCTTATGGATGCTAGTTTGGTTGGTTAACTGCTGAGCCACAATGGGAACTCCTTAATTCACTTTATTTTTCATTTATTTATTTTTTTGCTTTGGGGGGGCACACCCGCGGCATTTGGAGGTTCCCAGTCAAGGGGTCAAATCAGAGCTGCAGCTGCTGGCCTACACCACAGCCACTGCAACATCAGATCCTAGCTGCATCTGCAACGGCAATGCCAGATCCTTAACCCACTGAGCGAGGCCAGGGATCAAACCTGCAACCTCATGGTTCCTAGTCAGATTCGTTTTCTGCTGCACCACGACGGGAACTCTGATTCACTTTAGAGTTGGGGATAATTTAAGATTTAAAATTGCATGTTATGGACTATACATCTAGGTAAAATACCAGACACCAGGATAGATTTCCAATGAATCAAATATTTAAAAAAATGCATGTATTGTAAGAAAACATGGAAAAATTCCTTGATAGCCTTAAAATAGAGAAAGCCTTTCTAAACATAACTCAGAATACCTTAGCTATAAAAATTATGAATTTGATGATAAAAAATGCATGCCAGAAACCAAAGCAAAACGAAATGCATGCCAGTAAACAAAAGCAAGAATTTCCCAAACAAAGGCAAAGTAAAAAGGAATAGAGCTTTAACAGGGGAAAATATTTGCAGCTTCTAAAAGTAAAAGCTCTAGTGTTTTAATTTTGTTGTTTTTATGAGAGAAGTTGAGCTCCAGTCCTTCTTTTCCTCCATCTTAATTCCATCTGAAAAAGGTCTAGTGTTTTAATATTGAAGAGCTTCTGAAGTCAAAAAGAAAAAGTTCACCCATGCAGTTGAAAAATGGGAAAAGAATAGGGATAGTTGAGAGAAGGGGAAATGCAAATGACTCTTAAGTTGTCTGAAGGATACTAAGCCTCAATCATAATTTAAAAATTGGCAATTAAAATTTCTTGGAGATACTATTTTTCACCTACCAGACTGGCAAAAAATCCCATTGATAATACACTCTCTTGGTAAGGCATAGGGAAAAAGGTACTCTCATACTTTGTTGATGGGAATATGGCTGGGTACAATCCTTGTAGAAGAAAGTTTGGGCATATTTCAAATGCATATACTTTTAGGCCAGAGGTTCCTTTTCTGGAAATTTATCATACTTGCATACATGTAAAATGACATATGCACAGTTTTTTTTTTTTTTTCAATTGTATTGTTTGTAACAGCAGAATATTGGAAACAACCACTGTTGAGTGGTTATTTCTTCTAACTAGTAGTTTATAGGCTTGACTTTGCTATTTGAAGGTGGAGGTCATGTCTTCACCATTTTTGTAGATAATCTACCCTGACATCTAGTCTGCACTGAGTACAATGAATTAAGTTATTCTAAAGCTGTGATGGTAAAAATATACTTTTATTTGCTAGGTGAAGAAGCTTTGCATATCCACATATATGTGTACATCTTGTTTACATTGAGAATATCTTATATTTGTGTTTTATTTTCAACTTTTCAAAGTCCTTTCATACCTACCATCTCTTTATCTTTTTGGAAAAACTGTCATGACCTTTCACTTATTCATTCAGTAAATATTTTCTAAGAGCCTACTTTGTGCCAGGTACTACTCTAATTACATGTTACTTTAATGAACAAAACAAAGTTGCTGCTCTCGTGCAGATTTCATTCTTCTGAGCAGGTACAGATAAATAAAAATAAATAATAAGTCAAGAGGTGATAAAGAAAAATAATGTAGGATAAAGAGAGAGAATATCCTGAATGTTAAAATCTGGAAAGATCTCTGCGAGACAGTGAAATTTGAATAAAGTTCAAATGAAGTTAAAGAGTAAACTTGTAAAATATCTGGGGTTTAGAGGAGTTTCCAGGAAGCGGGAGTAGCAAAGACAGAGGCTTTAAGTTGGGAGAAACAGCAAGAAAGGAATACTAGAGGTGTGGGAGAAATGAGATAAAAAGGTACTAGTGGTGGTGGTATGTGTGGGAGGCAGAGTACATAGGGCCATGTAAGATGTGATGAAGACTCCGTTTTATTCTAAGTATGATGGGAATCACTGGACCATTTTGAGAGGAGGAGTAATATCTGAACTGTGGTTAACAGGTTCAGTCTATATGCTGCATAGAGAATAGGATGTATAGGGAGCAGGAGCAGAATCAGAGAGACCAATTGTGAGGCTATTGAAGTAATCCAGGCTAGAGAAGTTTGGCTGCTTAAGCTAGGATGGAGACAGTGGAAGTGATAAAAATGTGTATAGATCTGAATGTATTTGAAGTTAGAACTAAGAAGCAAGAGACCCTGCTGAGGAATTTTTATAGGATATGAGAAAAAAGAAGTTGGAAATGATTTCCACAGTTTTGGTCTGAGCAACATGATGAATGTTAGTGCCCTTTAGTGAAATGGGAAACACTGACAGAAGGAGCAGGTTGAAACAATATGTATTACTGCCCTAATTTTATATACAAGGAAGCTGATGTGTAGATAAAGAGTTTATTTTTT
>PVHT021183584.1:13280017-13310653 GCA_004024745.2 Catagonus wagneri
CTATGTAGAGTTTTCTAAGGTACCTCCACACTGTCTTCCATAGTGGCTGCACCAGCTTACATTCCCACCAACAGTGCAGGAGGGTTCCCTTTTCTCCACACCCCCTCCAGCATTTGTTGTTTGTGGACTTGTTAATGATGGCCATTCTGACTGGTGTGAGGTGGTATCTCATGGTAGTTTTGATTTGCATCTCTCTAATCATCAATGATGTTGAGCATTTTTTCATGTGCTTGTTGGCCATCTGTATATCTTCTTTGGAGAAATGTCTATTCAGGTCCATTGCCGATTTTTCAATGGGGTTGTTAGCTTTTTTGCGGTTAAGCTGCATCAGTTGTTTATATATTTTAGAGATTAAGCCCTTGTCAGTTGTGTCATTTGAAAAAATTTTCTCCCATTCCGTACGTTGTCTTTTAGTTTTCTTTTTGGTTTCCCTTGCTGTGCAAAAGCTTGTCAGCTTGATTAGTTCCCATTGGTTGCTTTTTCAAAATTATTACATGTTATAAAGAATATATTACTGAACATAGATGTTCATGTTTACAGGTATTGGTTTGCCTTGAAAAGGGGTTATTATGTGGCTTTCAAGTACAGCAGCAAAACGGATAACTTCATGGAAGAACAAATTGATCCTCATAAAGAAGTTATAGATAGGGTGACTGATTTGAGCATGCTCAGGCTGTTTGAGACCTACCTGGAAGGCTGCCCACAACTTACTCTCCAGCTCTACACACTTCTGGAACATGGTCAAGCAAATTTAACTCAGTGTAAGTCTTTTTTTTTTTTGCTTTTTTTAGGGCCATACCTGTGGTATGTTGGAAGTTCCTGGGCTAGGGGTCAAATTGGAGCTGCAGCTACAGGCCTACACCAGAGCCATAGCAACACGGGATCCGAGCCACATCTGTGACCTACACCACAGCTTGTGGGGCTATGCCGGATCCTTAACCCACTGAGTGAGGCCAGGGATCAAACCCGCATCCTCACGGATACTAGTCAGATTCTTAACCTGCTGAGCCACAGTGGGAACCTCCTGTAATCAGGAAGAATAATTCAAAACATAAAATTTATACATGTAAATTTATATCTGTTTATTTATAGAAGTACTTCAGAAGACTGAGCATACTATTTTATTTTGTTCCTTTCTGAAATCTTGCTAAAGAGGAGAGTAAAGAAGTAAAAACAATATAAACTTGTAAGAAGAAGAGAATGCAGAGTAGAATAATCACAGGTTAGAAATATCAAAGAGAGAGAGAGAGAGAGAGAAGTATCAGCAAATAGGGAGTTCTTTTGTGGCTCAGTGGGTTAATGATCCAGTGTTGTCACTGCAGTGCTTTGGATCACTGCTGTGATTTTGATCCCTGGCCCAGGAACTTCCACATGCCACAGATATGGTCAAAAAAAGAAAAAAAAGAAAAATAAACCAAATTGAAAGCAGGTGGAAAACTTGGGTTATTCAGATCAATTCCATCACTACTGAAAGGCTAAATTATTTGAATCAATCCTTCCTCTGAAATTATTTAAAACAACTGGATAAATATTTTCTGAAAATATTTTATCCTCTAAAGCTTAGAACAGTCTGATACAACAGGCCAAAATATGCATCAAAGTGGAAATGCAGTAGAATCGAGTAGGACTCTGAAGGCATTTATACCCTGAGGGTTTTTTTTTTTTTTTCCTTTCTCATTACAGCATCGTGCTTATAAATAGCAGGTTCAGTTTTAATGCTTATAAATAGCATTACAGCAACCTGCTTATAAATAGCAGGTTCAGTTTTAATGGCTTAACTCTTCCCTGGAGGACTGGAGACAAAACTCACAGAGGAGGGACATCTGCTGGAAAATCCTAATCCATAAAGTTGGCACTCCAAACAGCACCCTCCTCAGGGCAAAAGTGAAGTTACCTATCTCTCTGCCTCTAAGGGACTGCAAGGAATGTTGCCCTACTGCTAAGTAGAACAGGGAAAAATGTTCCTAAGAAGTTAGAACAACATGATTTGCAACCAGAATTCATATGTCTGGCTAGTCCAAAAGGAAAACACTTTCAAAGCAAATAAGAGGCAAACTGTGAATATAGTTTAAAGTAGTCCCAGACTGATAGTGTCCCTGGGTGTCTGGCAGAAGCAAGTAGAAATCCTCCCTCATGGAGTTCACCTTTTCTCAGGTCTCAGATAATTTGCACGGAGTTCCCCTGGTGGTGCAACAGGTTAAAAGTATGGCATTGTCACTGGTGTGACTCAAGTGCAGGTTAGGCCTGGGGAACTTCTGCGTGGTCACAGGTGTGGCCAAAAAGAAAAAAAAATAATTTTCATAAGTAGTTTTCCAAGGAAAATGGTTTACAGTAGTTTATAGCACTAGAAGAAATAAGGCACCAAGAGTAATAATAAGAATCAGCAGAAATAGAAAAAAAAACTCATTAAGACTTTGGATATTGGAATTACCAGGTGCATTATGTTAAAGGAGTCAATAATAAACTTGAAAATATAGATTAGGAAACTATAACAAATGAGTTTTATATTTGAATATGAAGTAGAAGTTTTGAGATGGAAAGAGATGGAAAATAAGAGAGGTATTAGTAATCACAGAAGATGGGATGGGAAAGTCTAGTGTACATCTCACCAGAGTTCATGAAAGAAAGGAGAGAAGGAATGAAAGAATATTTGAAAATTTAATGGCTGAGAAAATTTCAGAACTGATGTGAGTCACCTACCCACAGATTCAAGAAGTTCATTATATCACTAGCAACTAAGTAGGAAGAAATGCATACCACAGCATATCACTACTAAAGGGAATTCCAAAAAATGTCCTTCAGATAGAAGTGTTCTGAGATGCAAGAAAATAAAGAGCAAAGAAAGTAGTAAATAAGTGGGTGAATCTAAATGAAAACTGTACAAACAAAAATAGTGCTATGTGGCTAAGAAAAAGAGAGAATGAAAGTACAAGACAGCAATAACATGTAAGTTAGAATATTGAGTAGAGTTTCCTGTGCTATGCAGTAGGTCCTTGTTGATTATCTGTTGTATAAAGAGTAGTGTGTAATCTGGGTTTTTTTGAGGTGTGAAACTAAAACATTTAATTAAAAAATAATGTAATATTAAGAAAACTAAATTAGATATTATGTTAGTCTCCTTCGGCTGCCATCACAGAATACTATGGACTGGGCAGCTTCTCCAACTGAAGTATATTTTCTTACAGTTTTGGAGACTGGGAATTCAAGGTCAAGATGCCAGTAGCGTTGGTTTCTGGTGAGAACTCTCTTTGGGTTGTAGCTGGCCACCTTCTTGCCGTGTCCTCACATGTCTTTCCTCTGTGGATCGAGAGAAAGTGAGATCTTGGGTGTTTCTCCACGTACAGGGACACCAGTCCTATTAGATTTGAGGCCCACCTTTATGACCTTACTTGATCTTAATTATCTCCCTAAAGGAGATACTATACTGTTTCACAGTATAGTCACATTGGGTGTTAGGGCTTTAACATATGAATTTTGGAAGACTATAATTCAGTCCATAAAGTTATGAAAATAGGCTTTTTTAAAAAAAAATAAATTACAGTACATTACAGGGATTAGAAAGCTAACCAACACCACACGTTTCACAAGAGAAAAGTAATATATTTTTATTATTTTAATACTCTCATCTAGAATTTTCAGCTGTATACTCTCTGATTGGCTTTTGATTTTACAATGATTTTATAATATTTCTGTAGAGAGAAAAGAAAAATTCAATCTTTTTTCTAGCATAGTTAATTGAAATTTGTTTTTAATTTAGAAAAGTTTCTTGCAGCTTTACAACTCGTTGATTTATGTATTTTGGATTCTTGTCACATTTGGAAAAAACTCTACCAATTTCTTCAATAATGTGGTATAAGATCAGAGTATATCAAGTTTTTTTTATGGAGTAATTAATTTTAAATACTGTTTGAATTGACAACACTAGCTTATTGTTGATGTCTCATTTAGTGAATACTGAGGGTCTTCTATTTCTTCACTGATGTCAGCAATGTCAAATCAGAAGAAATTGAATAAGAATCTATATAGATATGACTGGGCACGTTAATTTCATACTGAGAGAAATGCATAAGCAAAGGCATGATTTGGTCAAGACAAGGAATTCAGTTTGGATAGAGTGTAATGATTAAGGAAATGAGAAGCAAAAATATGTTGGAACCAGGTAGGTAAGTGGAAAATGGGAAATAATGTCAAACTAATAGTGCCAACTGGTTGTGGATAGACAATCATGCCTTGACATTAAGGAATCAAAGGTCTGTTGATGGCAAGATAGTGAAATGTTAAGTTCAGGCAAACTGCTTGAAAATCATAGATCTGTCACTTACTAATCATAATTATTCAGTTATATCTTATAAACATTTCCCCCTAAACCTAAACTAGTCTCAGCTCAGTTTCCCTTTAGCCAGGTCCCCAGCATGACCACGACCCCTTCAGTATACCAAGGCTCGGATCTGGCATTGCTGTGGCTCTGGCATAGGCGGCAGCAACAGCTCCAATTAGACCCCTAGTCTGGGAACCTCCATATGCTGCAGGTGCGGCCCTACAAGGACAAAAGACAAAAAAAAAAAAAAAAAAAAAAAAGAGAGAGAAAAGGAAAGAAAAGAAGTCCAGCTAATTGTACAGTCCAGGGAGGTATATACTAAAACCAGGATAGTGGACAAAGGCATTTATAATCCTCTTCAATAGATAGATCTATCTTAAGTCTGCCTTTATTCTGCTCTAAATTATTTCTTTTTTAATTCTCTAATATATTTGCTTTTGGTTTTATAAGTCCCCAGCTTTGACAGTGAGGGTAATATCACACCTTTCCAAAGTAGTAATGAACTTAAACTCTTCTGTTATTTGTTGGGGGACAAATGGGGTAAAGATGTCAAGCCTATAGAAATTTTAAGTTTTAGGTCTTATTTGTTCATTTGATCCATCATCCTAAAGATATGGGAAATTGAGCTGTTGATAACCTTATACTTACATTGAATTTTCTGTTTAACCTTCTCGTTCTTCCCACCTTCTCTCATGCTATTTCTTAGTGAATTATATACATGCTCAAGGTCAAAGCCAAAAAGACTGAAAAAGCTAGGACTCTAACTGTAGCCTCGTAGAGAACTTCCAGAGAATGCATTTTCCATTATACCAGTTGAAAAATAAGATTTGTCTAGTGACTTTATTCAGAGTCTCATAAAGCAGTCTTATGTAGTGATTAAGGACACTGACTTTGGAATCAGGCAGATTTCAATTCAAATCTCACCTCTCTGCAACTTGCTGGCTGTGCGATGTGGGTGAAATAATATATATATATTCTCTAAGCATCAATTCCCCCATGGGTAATACAGGAATAGTAATATCTTTTTCAAAGGATTAGATGAGATGAGCATCTAAAGTATCTGACATGTGTTTGTGAGTGTTTATATACGGATAAAGCGTGTATAGCATTGTTGCTATTATAATTCCTATAACTATATTTAATTTTTTTGTTTTGTAGATGCAGCCATCATGGTCTCTTGCTGTGCTATTTCTTGGTCGACTGTTGATTATCAAGTAGCTTTAAGAAAATCCTTGCCTGATAAAAATACCCTTAATGGACCCTGTCCCAAACTCATATATCTCTTTTATAAGTTATTTACATTATCATCCTGGATGTTGACTGTTGTACTTCTTTTATTCTTAAATGTTAAGGTAGCTTTATTTCTGTTGTCACTTCTTTGGTTTTTAGGTATATTGTGGGCATTTAAAGAGCAAACTGATTTTTGTGCTTCCAGGGGTATGGAATTCATATATAGGATTGTTGTTGGATTCATTCTTGTCTTCACGTTTTTTAATATTAAGGGACAGAATACCAAATGTCCAATGTCTTGTTATTATACTGTAAGGGTATTGACCACACTGGGGATAGTGATTGTGTTCTGGTTTTGCCCACTCTCTGTTTTTAATTCAGACTATTTTATACCTATTAGCATCATTATAGCTCTTACTCTTATTCTTGGAATTATTTTTCTTCTTGTTTATTATGGGACTTTGCACCCAAACAGAGGTAAAGAAACAAAACTGGATGAAATTGATGGAAAACCAGTTCAAAGAGATTGTAGAATAAAGTATTTCCTAATGGAATAAGCTATTCATTTATGAGATATGTTTTCTTATTTTTTTGTTTCATTGGTTAGTAAAGAAAATGTTATGTGTGTGATTCTTATTTTTGCCTTCTTGAATTTGAGATCAGTTCTGGTACATTAATTAAGAAGGTTAGAAGGTACAATATGTTTTTATTTTATAAATTAATTTCTCACTTGGTTTTAAAGATCTTGTGTACTTAGATATATTTGCCTCTGGTCTGGTAGAGTTTCCTTCTTGAGCCTGGATTGAAAGAAATGGTCTGGTTTCCATAATTTGAAGGCTGGCATGAACTTCCCTCCAACTTTTCCCTGATTGTTTCTGAACTAAAAGTGATATACTTGTTGTGGGACGCTAAAAGGAAGAGAAGAGCAGGATACTCATTCTTCTTTCCTCTATTTTCTTGGTTCAGTGCGTGTACTTTGAGTTGGGGACAGATTGAGTAGAGGAAAAGGGAAAGGAGGGAAGAGGAAGAAAACAAAACAAAATTTACCATCTTAACCTTTTTTGAGTGTGCAGTTCAGTAGTATTTAACTATATTCACTTTGTTGTACTGCTCTGTAACATTTTCATCTTGCAAAACTGGGACTCTGTTCCCACTGAACAATTCCCCTTTCCTCTCTCTCTCCAGCCCCCAGTGACCACAGTTCTCTTTTCTGTTTCTATGAAGTTGGCCACTGTAGATACCACATATAAGTGAAATCATACAGCATTTGTCTTTTCGAGACTGACTTAACTCCACTTAGAATAATGTCTTCATGGTTCTTCCATATTGTAGCATGTGACAGGATTTCCTTCTTTTTAAAGGCTGAGAAATACTCCATTGTGTGTGTACATATTATATATATATATATATATATATATATATATATGTATATATATATATGTATATATATAATACATATGTGTGTGTGTATATATAATACATATACATATATATATAGCACCACATTTTTTCTATTTATCCTTCCTTGGGTTGCTCCCACCTCTTGGCAGTGTGAATAATTCTGTAATGAACGTGGGTTTGCAAATGTCTCCCCAACATCAATATATATCCAGAAATGGGATTGCTGGATCATATAGTTATCCTATTTTTAATTTTTTGAGGAACTTCTGTACTGTTTTAGTGTAATGTCTGCACCATTTTACAATCCCACCAACAGTGTACAAAGATTCCAGTTTCTCCACATGCTCACCAACACTTAGTATTTTCCCCTTTTTTGGGGAGAGTGGCCATCCTAATGGGTATGAGGTCATATCTCATTCTAGTTTTGATTTGAATTTATCTGATTATTTGTGATATTGAACAACTTTTCATATACTTGTTAGCCATTTATATATCTTCCTTGGGGGAAATGTCTATATTTGATAAGGAGTTAATATCCAGAAATAGAAATAACTATGATTCAACAACAAAAACACCCAAATAACTTGATTAAAAAATGGGGAAAGTAATTAAATCATATAAAATAGTTTTCTGCATGATTCCTTCTAGTAAGAACTAAATTTTGGTCCTGGGGATAATAGGTAAGACAGTTGGGTTAGGATGAACCCCTGGAACTAATGAAATTTTCCATTAGATTATCTCTTCTTTTTCAGTTCTTTATCCTTTCTTTTCCTTGGGTCAGCTCTTAATGAATGAATCCTCAAACAGAAGCCTTCTCTATTACCAGGAGAAAAAAATGTAATTTCTATATTTAGTCTTATAACTTAATAAAAAATTGCTGTATAGCTTTTGGGAAGAAGGGTGAACTTGCCGGATACAACACATTTCAACTATCAAAGCTATTCAAAAACAGTAAGTATGTTAAGCCCTAATTCTGTGCCTAGCACTTTTAGGTACTGCCATGGACATAAAACAAGTATAGAAAAGAGTTATGTTCCTTGAGCAAGTTGCATAGTGAAGCATTTATAGAAATTGACAGGCTGTTTACTGTTTGCAATTTTCATTTTATAGTAAATGACCTAAATATCAAATAACAAAAGTGATTATATACTTACATAGGTGTATAAAACTCAGTATCTTCTGCACTGCTCTTTAAGAAAGTTAGGTAATGTGGAAAAACTTATTTACTCTTGCAGGAGCTAGGGAACCTGCAGTTTACTTTGGGAACATGATCCTTGTATTGTGAATTTATGGCATTTCTTCCTTTCTCTGCATGCTTACTGTGTATGTATATATGTATGTTTGAGAGAGTGAAGCTAAGAAAAGAAGTTAGGTTCACTTAGCAGCGCTTGAGTCAGAACTTTGACTCATAAGGGACCCAAAAGACTTTTGAATCATAAAATGAAAATGCTCTTCATTCTCTCCAAAAAATTTAAATGTCCATGTGTTACATCCTTTCAGCCAAGAGAAATTAGTTTAGCATTTCTGTAGTTAGGTTTGTTAATGATGAATTCCTTTTTTTTTTTTTTCCCTTTACCTAAACTTGTCTTTATTTCCCCTTCAGTCTTTTTTTAATCCCCGTATCCACAGCATATGGAAGTTCCCAGACCAGGGATAGCACTCATGCCACAGCAGTAACTGAAGCCACTGCAGTGACAAACCGGATTCTTAACCCACTGAATCAGTGGGGAACATCTCCCCTTCCTTCCCTTCATTCTTATAGGGTATTTTTGCTGGTGATAGAGTTCTGGGTTGATAGGGGTTTTTGTTTTCTCCTTTAAGCACTTTAAGGATTATTCCACTAATTTCTGGTCTCTGTTGTTTCTGATGAAAATTGAATTAGTGATAATTCAAATCATTGTCCCTCTATATATAATTTGTTGTTCTCTGAATGTTTTAAGATTTTACCTTTAGTTTTTGTTTATGGTGGTTTCATTACTATGTTTAAGGGTGTAGTATTCTATTTTGGGTTCTCTGAGCTTCTTGAAGCTGTAAATTTCACCATATTTAAAGGTTCTGGTATTCTTCACATATTTTTTCTATCACTTTCTCTCTCTTCTTGGACATCACTAACACATGTTAGAGCTGTTGATATCATCGCATAGCCCCCAAAGGCTCTGTTCATTTTTTTTCCAATTTATTTTCGCTGTCATTCATATTAGATTTGTCTTCAGTTTCACTCATCTTTTAATTTGACTTTTCACTCATCTTTAATTTGTTAAGTTCATCCAATGACTTTTTTAAAAAAATTCCAATCTTTTCATGTTCTAAAATTTTCATTTTTTTTTTTTTGTGGCTTCTATTTCTCCACTAAGGTTTTTTATCTTTATTCATTATGAACATTTTTCCTTTATTTCCTTGATAATTCTTTAATAGATGCTTTAAAATACTTATATGTTAATTTCAATACCTGAGGCATCTCAGGATTTGTCTCCACCGATCATCTTTTCTTTTGAGTATGGGTTGCATTTTCCTATTTTCTCACATTCCCACAAATTTTGAATTGTGTTCTGTATGCTATGAGTGATGCACTTTAGATGCTCTTGATTCTGTTTGCTTACTAGAGGAATATGTTCTTTTTCTTTTAGCAGGCAGTTAACTTGAATTTTAAACGGTGAACTCTAAACAATTTTGTTTGTTTGCCTTCGGTGTACTACTTGAAATTGGTCCCTCACGTGTGTATAGTTCACAGTCAGAGATTTGGGAGGAATTCATATTTGGAATGAGGCTTACTCTACATTGGCTCTTTCCTTTCTAGGATTTTCATCATCACTTTTCAGCAGCTCCACACTCTGTCCTCTGAACCAGAAAGACCGCAGCCATTCTATCAGGGTTTATGTACTTAACACTACGTGTGCTGACTGGGGTCTAAGTTCACCCAATGTCATTTCTTCTCCCCAGTGTTGACTACTTTCTGATGTCTGCTTGGCTTTTTGCTCTCAGGTACTTTCAGGTAGGGTTTTTTTATTTTTTTCATGTTTGGTCATACTGTTTTTTTTTCATATTTTATAGTGGCTTTTTATTTTCGTTAGAGGGTTTAAATGAGAGAAGATATAGCCATCTTTTTATTAATTAGTAACATTTTTAGGAATCTTTCTGTGTAATATTTGTTCTTTCTCTGATATTTGCTTAAATATAATGTGTAAATTCATTTTATTTAACATTTAATCCTCTTATTTTTATTTGACCCTTATAAAAAATGGACAATATAGGATACTTTTGTTGTTTTTATTATTATCACTACCCTTTAGCTGTGAAAACCAAGCCTCATAGAATTATATTAACTTTCTAAAGTTCACAGAGATCAAATCTCACACTTTTGACCTCAAGTCTAATTTACTTTGTGTGGAACCACGCTGTTTTTTTAATCTGCTAAGTAGATGAACTGACCATCAGCAGCCTAGAGCTGGTACTAAGTTAAACATGGTTTCAAAATTTTCATTAAATTACTTATTTGCCCACAATACAAATTTTAGAAAGTCTGTCCCAGATATTTTATTGCTTTACTTCAGGATGGAGCTGTTTGTTTCACTGATAGCTTGAGTAAATGAACTAACAATGTATAAATAATGGGAAGTAGTAATTTATATAATGGAAAAAAAAAAGGGTAGAAAATAATATGCATCTACTAAAGGGCCTGAATGTTAAATATTCCACACAGCCTGGATGGAATACTCATTCTGTTCAACACACATTTTCCCATTGGTTTTACAGCAAAGAAACAAATGGGTGGATCATCCGAGTCAGATGTTTTGGCTAGTTAGTAAGCTCTTAAAATGAACTTTTAATATCTAATGAATTTACTTTCGTTCAGTTTATCCTGTAGTTTTCTATATCATCCATTTATGAACTTATAGCACTTTGAAAAATCTTTCCCAAGTAAGTGTAAGCTTTTTCTAGATTATTCTGCACATATAAAAAACCTTTGAAAATTTAAAAAAGCATAGGAATAATAGCAGTTCCCTCACTAAGGAATAGTCATATGCACTGTCCTAGACAGGATTCCCCAGAGAACCAATAGAATTTATATGAGTATGTGTAAGAGCAGATTTATTATAAGAATTCGCTCATGGTTATGGAGGCCAAACTTTCCCACAGTCGGCCATCTGCAAGCTGGAGAACCATGAAAGCCTGTGGTGTAATTCTGTCCAAGTCTGAAGACCTAAGAATCGTGGGGCTAATGAGGTAAATACTCATCTGAGTCCAAAAACTTGAGAACCAGGAACACCAGCGTTTGAGGACAAGTGAAGATGGATGTCGTAGCTCAAGCAGAGAGAGCAGATCCCTTCTTCTGATTTCTTGCTCTGTCAGGCCCTCAACAGATTGGATGGTACCTACTCACTCTCAAAGGCTAATCTCTCTGAGAAGCCACCCAGAAACAATGTTTTACCAGCTATCTAGGCATCCCTTAGTCCAGTCAAGTTAACACATAAAGTAATCATGACCTGCATCTATATACTTTCATATTTACTCTTTTTTTTTCTGTCTTTTTAGGTTGTGTCTATGGCATATGGAAGTTCCCAGGATAGAGGTCAAGTCGGAGCTGTAGCCTCTGGCCTACACCACAGCGACAGCAACGTGGGATCCGAGTGGCGTCTGCAACCTACACCACAACTCACAGCAACCCCAGGTCCTCAAACCCACCGAGTGAGGCAGGGATAGAACCTGCATCCTCATGGATAAAAGATTCCTTTCCGATGAGCCAGGATGGGAATCGGACATATTTACTTTAAATACATACAGATTGTGTTCCTTACTAGTGGTTCTCAAATGTTAGTTTGCATTAGAATCACCTGGGAGGGTCCATTAAAAATGATTGCTGGGCAGTCACAGTAGGTAGGTCTTGGGTGGGCCTTGAAATTTGTATATTTAAGAAGTTCCAGGATGTTGCTAATGCTGCTGGTCTGCCCACCCACTGGGCTTTGAGAACTTTTGCTGACTTTTGAAAGCTAGTATCACTGTTAAGAACGTTTTAAAATAGCCACTAGAGGGCAATGGAACCACAGACAAATTGGATATACTACTACTTTATAGGTTCCCTGGCTTATGCTATCAGCTACAGTATTACCACAAACCATAAGAAAACCCAGGCCAAACGTTAATTTCCTGTACAATATCTTGAGGCTCCTTCTCAATTGTAGTATAAATCAAAGCTTGTCTTCTGGCTGATGCCCATTTTCATGATCACAGAAAATTAAAAGTTGGACTTTTCTAAGTGAGCATTTACAGATATAACTAGAAGTTTTGGGGGTTTCCCATAGAGACTACATTTTGATAATAGGTTTAGTGTGTTATGGAGATAATTCTACTTAGTCCTATTTGTTGTTTTAAGACATATACCTTTTATTTTGTGAAAGTGAGACCTAAGTGCTTTTTAAAAATATTAAACTTAGTATACACTAAACCTCAATCCACAGAACACAGAGATCCACAGAGTACAGGGAATTTGTAATTCTTTTCTCCTAGATATATTGCTTTGATGGCTGAAAAGGACTAGAGAAAAATCAAAAGAGGTAGTTTGCAGGATTATCGTTATATTTTCTTTTAGCTTTGAAAGTCCAAAAACTGATTTTGTTTCCTTGCCTTACATTATTACCTGGATGACCTTGATGATCTAATCTCTCTAAGTCTCAGTTTCTATATAGTTAGAGTGAGAATTATAGGATAACCACTATCTCTCTGGGCTGTTGTGAAAAATCAGTGATATAGTATATGTGATAGTGTTTTATAGGTGGTAACTATACCTAAAATTTTCTATTTTTGATATACTTCCACCAGTATGCAGTGTATGGGTTTGATGTCATTATTATACCTTTGTAAAATTGCTTCCACATGTATAAAATAGCAATACTCATATTAAAACTTCAAAGTTGTATGTCAAAGTTTAATTTTTTTTTGCATATAAAAATAGTTTTTCATTAGTTTTTTCTTGTGTGGTTAAGTACTGTTCCTGATTTGTAGAAAATATAATCTACAGGGACTGCTAAATACAACTAGTTAGTAATGAAATCAGGACGAAGCTTAAATTGCAAATAATCTTCTGGCCTTTAGAAGTATGCATGAATGTGTGTGGTATATATATGTGTGATGCACTTAATGAATGGTAGGGTTTCATTAAATATTTGTTGGTAAGTAGTAGTTATTTTTTTCTGGTTTACAGTTATGGTTGCTTTAAGGTTAAACATCAGTTTTACTTACAGTTTTTGTTTCATGTCTAGTGGTGTGCTTGCTAACTAGACTCTAAGCTTACGTAGATCAGGGATTGTATTTGTGTGTTCCTCAGAGGACTTTGCATAGAACTTTCAGGGGTTTCTACTAGTAACAGAGTACTATTACGTTTTCTGAAGCCCTGGAAAAGTGAATATATCTTATTCCCCAGACTCTAAGAAAGTCATCAGATTTCTCTTTGGGGCAATGAATCAGTCCCTCAGCGTGTACTTCTGAGGTCCGTCTATGTGTTCAGCACTGCAGTAGGATAAGTCTTAGTAAGTAACTGTTTCTTAATTGATTGGTCACTACTTCCTCGAGTGATTTGTGTTTTTGGGTGATCTATGGATGAAAAGCACTTTTTAAAAAATTTCAGGAAGATTACTGTGGTAGTCTTTTTTTTTTTTTTTTTAAACAGCTTAATTGAGATAGAAGTCACATACAACTCACCTACTTAAAAAAATGTATGGTATATAGTTTTAGTATATTCACAGACATTTTCAACTCTTACCACAGTCAAATTTAGAACATTTTCATCACCTCAAAAAGAACTTCAGTACCTTTAACTATCACTCCTATGATGGTTAATTGGTGTGTAGATTTGGCTGGGCCACAGTGCCCAGATAGGTGGTCAAACATTATTTTGGACATCTCTATGAAGGTGTTTTTGGATAAGATTAACCTTGGACTTTGAGTCAGCAGATTGTTCTCCATAATATGGCTGGTCCTCATCCAACAGTTGAATCTTGAATAAAACAAAAGACTGACCTCCCCTGAGCAAGAGAGAATTTTGGTCTTTCGATTCAAACTACAGAATGAGCTCATCTTGGGTCTCCAACCTGTCAGCCATCCTGAAAATTTTGAACTTAACAGCCTCCATATTGCATAATTCCTTATAATAAATCTCTTTCTCTATAAATACATATCCTATTGGTTCTATTTCTCTGGAAAACACTAACTAATAACCTCTCCTCCCGAACCCTGGCTTCCCCATCTTGCCTTCCTCAGCTCCCAGCTCTAGGAACCACTAATCTACTTTCCATCTCTACAGATTTTCCTATTCTGGACTTTCATGTGAATTGAATCATGTAGTATTATGTGGTCTTTTGTGACTGGCTTCTTTCATTTAACAATGTTTTCAAGGTTTGTTTATGTTGTGGCATGTATCAGTACTTCGTTTCTTTTCATGTGTAATAATATTCCATTGTATGACGCGACCACGTTTTGCTTATCCACTTGCTCATTAATGGATGTTTGGGTTGTTTCCACTATTTGGCTATTATTAGTAATGCTTGCATAAACATTTGGTACAAGTTTCTGTGTAGACCTATGGTTTAATTTCCCTTGGGTACACACCTAGGAGTGGAATTGCTGAGTCATATGGTAACTCTATGTTTAATTGTTTGAAGAACTGCCAGACTGTTTTTCAAAGCAGCTACACCATTTTACATCCCTCTCTCATTGTGGTTTTGATTTGTATTTCCCTGATGGCAGGTATCCTTTCATATACTTGTTATTGGCTGTTTGTGTATCTTCTTTGGGGAAATGTGTATTCAGATTCTTTATTTTTTAAATGGGTTATTTGACTTTTATTATTAACTTGTGAGACTTGTTAAGTCTCATCAATTGAAAGCATTTGATCTCATTCCTTGATGGTGTCTTTTGAAGTACATTTTTTTTTAATTTTGACAGTATGCAATTTTATCAGTTTTTTTCTTCTGCTATTCATATTTTTGGTGTCCTATCTAAGAATCCTTGCCATATCCAAGGTCGTGAATATTTGCCTGTGTGCTTTATCCTAAGAGTTTTATAGTTTTTGTTCTTATATGTATGTACCCAATACTTTTTGAGTTAATTTTTGTATATGGTGTCAAGTAAGAATCTAATGTCATTCTTTATGCATGGCTATCTACTTGTCCCAGCACTGTTTGTTGAGAAGACTATTCTTTGTCCATCGACTGATCTTGGCACCTTGTTGAAAATCAGTTGGCTAAACAGATATTGAATTATTTCTGGACTCTCTATTCTATTTTCTTGGTCTGTATGTCTGTCCTCATGCTAGTTTTAAACTGTTGTGATTACTGTTGCTTTGTAGTAAGTTTTAAAATTGGGAAGTGTGAATCTTTCTAGTTATTCTTTATAAGAATTGTTTTGGCTATTATGTATCCTTTGCAATTCCACATGAATTTTAAAATCAGCATGTCAGTTTCTACAAAGAAGTCAGCTGGGATTTTGATAGGAAGACTAGTTTGGGAAATATTGCCATTTTAACAATGTTAAGTCTTCCAGTCCTTGAGCATGGTATTTATATATATTTTTTTATTTAGATCATTAATCTCTTTCAACAATGTTATATAGTTTTCAGAGTATAAATTTTACACTTCTTTTGTTAAATTTACTCCTAAATATTTTATTCTTTTTGATGCTATTGTGAGTGGAATTGTTTTCTTGATTTTTATTTTCAGATTGTTCATTACCAGTGTATGGAAATACAGCTGATTTTTGTGTATTGATTTGGTATCCTGCAATGTTGTCAAACTAATTTATTAGTTCTAATGGATTTTTAGTGGTGTCTTAGGATTTTCTATATACAAGAGCATGTCATCTACAAATTGAGATAATTTTATGCCTTCCCTTCAAATTTGGTGCCTTTTCTTTTTTGTGCTTAATTCTCTTAGCTAGAACTTTCAATACAATGGTCAATAGAGAGTGGTGAGAACAGACATGACTTTTATTCTATTTCATTAAAGTATGGTTGATTTACAATGTTGTGTAGAATGCTTGTCTTGCTCCTCATCTTAAGGGGGAAGAGTTCAGTCTTTCACCATTAATCATAATGTTAGTTGTGGGTTTTTCATAAATGCTCTTGATCAGGTTGAAGAAGTTCCCTTCTATGTCTAGTTTGTTTAATGTTTTTATCATGAAGGGATGATATATTTTTTCAAATTCTTTTGAGGTGATTATGTGGTTGAGATGATTTGTGTTATTCTTGTTTTTATTCTATTGACATGATGTATTACTTTAATTGATTTCAGATGCTAAACCAATCTTGAATAGTTGGAATAAATCCCACTTGGTCACTGATCTTCTTTCTCCTCTCCTTCTGGTACTGTTTTATCTGTATGTTGATGTGCTTAGTGGTTTTTCACATTTCTCTGAAGCTCTGTTTATTTTTCTTCATTCTTTGTCCTCTTTGTTCTTTAGCTTACATAGTTTCTCCTGTCTTCAAGTTTACCAATTCTTTCTTCTGCCAGTTCAAATCTGTTGTTGATCCCATCTAGGAATTTTTTTTTTCAGTTACTGCACTTTTAACACCAGAATTTCCATTTGGTTCTTTTCAAAAATAATTTATTTATTGGTATTCTCTATTTAATACATTATTGTCAAGATTCTTTCTTTTATTTCTTTTAACGTGGTTTTTTTTTAGTTCTGTGAACATATCTATAATGGTTACTTAGAAAAGTTTTTATGTTGAATTAGACATCTGGTTGCTCTCATAGGAATTTTCTGTTGCCTGATTTTATCTTTTTTGGAGTGTGGGTTATAATGTATTATTTGTATGCTTCATGATTTTTATTGGTAACTAGATATTTTAGGTAATATATTGTAGCAACTCTGGGCACTGGTCCCATCATTCTGGGGTTTGTTATTGTTATTTGCTTGTTTGGTGATTGGCTGGATTATTTTAGTGAAGTTGATCTTTCCCCCCTTCTCCACCCTGGGTTAAGCCTCTGATGCTGATCCTCAGGGAGGCATAGCTTTAGGTTTGCCCACAGTCACTTTGGGATTACAGCAGCACTGGTAGGGCTCTTTTCCACCCTGTCCCTGACCACACTCAGCTGTTAAAACTACTAAGTGTTGGCTGGTTGCTTTATTTTATTTATTTATTTATTTATTTATTTATTTTTTTACAAAAAAAAAATGCCCTGGAATATAATTTCCTCTGCAAATGAATCCAATCAAATTATGGTCCTTTGGACAGAATAGTTTTTGAGATCAGTGTTTGATATTTGTTCTGACCCCAGGAGGACTCCTCTCAGCTGTCTTATTTCCCAGTTTTCCTCTGCAAATTAGCCAGCCTGAAGTCTGGGTTTTTACTTCATTAGACACATAAATATCCTCCAATTGCCTTTCACCACAGCCTCCACTGTTTTTGAGAGTGCTCTTAGGTTAAATTTCTTTGAGTTCTGTTGCAAATGAAGTCAGTTTCTGTGGAAAAAATCAGGAGGTCTTTTATGATTGCTTCTCCCCCAGCTAAAATCTTTGAGCCAGGGCTCCAGAGGTGTGTGTGCTTATGATGGCAAGCTCTCTCTGAGTGACGTCCATTAAAGAAGCCTCAGTTCCACAAGTGGGAATTGGGTGAAAGTAGTGAGCCACCATATCTTGACTACACTTGCCTGGGGCTTATCCCTAGAAACAGGCAGCTGGTGCAAGATGAAGAATAATGAAGTCTTGCTGACTTTCAGGAAGGAGACCCTAAGAGGGAGTCCTGTGTTCCTGACTGCAGGAGTTTTAAGTGGAGTGTCTGCCTTGTGCAGGGTGTGGGGTAGGGAAAGTGGTCTTGATTCAAATACCATAGACTATCGCCTTTCTTATAGAAACTTCCTTAGGTTTTCTTGAATAGGTGTTTCTTCATTTGTTGATTTCACTTAGGATCATTTCCAGAGACTTGCTTGCTTTTTAATAATTCTCACAGTTTCCCTGTGGTGTGATTCAGTGGAGCTCTTCGTGCTGACATGCCACTATTCATAGCAGTGTGTTGTTCTTGATAACTGTCCACTAACCTGGCATTATGAAGATTCATACAACTCAAGCCAATACAAAAGACTCTTTTGATTCATTGTGGGAATTCAGGGGCCTTCAGTCATTATTTGAATATAACTCTTCTTTATGTGGAGCTGCTCAGATAATTTGAATCTAGGATGCTCTAGGAGACCCAGATCCCAGTTCATTTCCTTCTAAACACTTTTCTGTGGCACAGTGGAAACATTTTTTGTCTTTCACAAATAACAGCTGTATTTAGACAGTGTCCTTTTTAAGTCAGTCTTGATGACATAATTTCTTGGGTTTAAGATTAGAGTAGCTCAACAGCTAGCATTTTAAGTTGTCGCTCACCCTTTTGTTTACATTACCAGCAATAGCCAAGGCAGCAGGCTCGGGCAGCACAGTAAAAGAGTAATAGCAGAGCTCTGCATGTGTGGCCTTACCCTACTGGCATTTCACGTGGGGATGCTTGGCTGATCGAAAGGCAAATCTCTGATGTGCTGGCCTGTATTACTTGTGATTGTTTGGGATGAATTATTTACAGGTCTGTCTAGGAATCTGTGACAGGATTCCTCAAGGAATCCTTGAGGTTCCACTGCTAAAATAGTGACATGTAAACAAAAAGCAGGAGTCATTTTTGACTGTATTTTACAGGAAAACAAAATTTCCATTTCTACCATGGGATATACTCAATTGTCTTAAATCATACATATCATTCTTTCTAAAAGGGAAGGATACTTTGCCTACATAGGAAGCAAAACTGAGTCAGCTAAGGACTTATAACAAGGGAGGATTTAAAATAGTTAGAGATAGTTTTAACAAATTTGGCAATATTGGTAAGAAAGAATTCTTAGGTTTGCACTAATCCCTCAGATCTGATTTTTCTACATCTTTCACTGGGATTAGAAAATCAAATGTCAAGATAATTTCCTACTCTTGGCTATAATATACAAATGCCTTCTTTCATTAAATACTACATCCCTTCCTTTTTCATGATTGGTCTATTTGGGCTATATAGGGAAAATGTTTAAAGTAAAAAGCCTTTCCAGTTTTCAGTTGAAAAGAGTTTGTTGTTCTGCCAGAATTGTTTTGTCAACCATTTTCTCTTTGGTAATCAAGAATATAAGCTTTTAGGGAGTTCCCGTCGTGGCTCAGTGGTTAACAAATCTGACTAGGAACTATGAGGTTGCAGGTTCGATCCCTGGCCTTGCTCAGTGGGTTAAGGATCTGGCGTTGCCAATAGCTGTGGTGTAGGTTGAAGACGTGGCTCAGATCCTGTGTTGCTGTGGCTGTGGCGAAGGCCTGCAGCTACAGCTCGTGTTAGACCTCTAGCCTGGGAACCTCCATATGCCACTGGCGTGGCCCTAGATAAGGCAAAAAAAAAAAAAGAATATAAGTTTTTATAATGGAATTTTTATCCAATTCAGGTCCATTTAATATACAGCTGAATGTACACTGGCCTGGGTACATGAAACATTGTTAATAGGACTCACTTCTTCAGGGAATAACAGCTATTTAAAAAGGGGAGTAGGGAGTTCACGTCGTGGCGCAGTGGTTAACGAATCCGACTAGGAACCATGAGGTTGCGGGTTCGATCCCTGGCCTTGCTCAGTGGGTCAACGATCCGGCGTTGCCGTGAGCTGTGGTGTAGGTCGCAGACGCGGCTCCGATCCTGCGTTGCTGTGACTGCCGCGTAGGCCAGCGGCTACAGCTCCGATTACACCCCTAGCCTGGGAACCTCCACATGCCGCCGGTGCGGCCCTAAAAAAATGACAAAAAGGCAAAAAAATAAAAAATAAAAAGGGGAATAGAGGAAGGAAAGGAAGGAAAAAAGAAAAAGGAATAACGCTTCTAAGGACCTAGTGTAGCAATGGGATATATACAGATGAGTTTTTTCCTTCTTGTTGTGAGGAATGTTTGAAAATCATCTGTCTGATAGATCGTACATCATTCTTGACCTTGTTATTTTAATCCAACAGTAAATAGAAAACATTTTTTTTCCTTGAAGGTATGCTCATGACATCTTACAGAAACATTTTTAGTAAGTTTAAGTTAAAAATAATAAGCTGTTTTTCCTTCTGTCATTGTGTAGGAGAGGGACAGCATTCCATGGAGTTGTTTTAATTACCCTATTGGTAAGTACCATGACATCTGATGGCATTGGTGAGCTCACCTGATGGTCCACAGAGAACCCTGATTTATGAACCCATAATTGGGTTTCCAATAAACATTTGTCAAAATAATGTATTAGTTCAAACCAAAGTCTTCTTTATTTATTCATATAAAAGAGCACTTAACTTTCAACAAAGAATTGCCTATCATCAAAAGCACTCTATAAATGAATCAAATTTATGAAGACACAGTTCCAGAGGGTGACTGTTCAAAGATTACAGTTTATTTTAACTCTTTAGAGGACTTAGTTTCTAACTTGCTTGTTTTCACCATATTCCTTCATATTTTTAAGTTTGAATAACATATATTTTAATATTCACTTGTTAAGGTACTCGTTACAAAATGAATCTAATGAATTTAAAAATATTTATCCAATTATGAATCTTTAGCAAGTATCATTTTACAGCTCTTTGAAACTCTGTTATGACAGCATATTTTTATCCATTCTTATTCAGTTTACTTCTAAGTAAGAACAAAATATTCATTGCCCTCATATTACTTTTATAAATTGCTAAGGCTTCTGATAAAGGAATCATCATTGATCTCTATTTTAAATTTTACTTGTTTATGCTTTAATAGATTAGTCTTTGTTTCTGTTGGAGTTCCACATCAGTAAGTAAAATATCTAATATACACAGCATGTATGCCTTGAAGCCTTCCTTTTGTAGGGTACCTATTACAAAGCACCTTATGAAGCATTATTTTAATATTTGATTTTTTATTGTGGTATAATATACATAACATAAAATTTGCCATTTTAACCCGTTTTAAGTGTACAGTTCAGTGGCATTAAGTACATTCACAATGTTGTATAACCATCATCACTCTCCATTTCTAGAACTTTCTCATCATCTCAAACAGGAACTCTGTATCCGTTAAACAGTCTCTTCATTCCTTCCTCCCCCCAGCCCTGGTAACCTCGATTCTATTTTCTTTATGAATCTGACTATTCTCAGTACCTCATATAGTTGAATCATGCAATAATGCAATATTTGTCCCCTCTTATCTGGCTTATTTCACTTATAAAATTTTCCAGGGTTTAACCATATTGTCACATGTATCATAATTTCATTCCTTTTTATGACTGAATAATATCCCATCTTATTTTGTGTATCCATTCATCTGTCAGTGGACTCTTGGGTTGTTTCCATCTTTTGGCTACTGTGGGATCAATGCTACTCTGAACATTCATGTACAAATATCTGTTTGGGTCCCTGCTTTCATCTCTTGGAGAAGAATTACTGGATCATATGATAATTCTATGTTTAACTTTTTAAGGAACCTCACTATCCCCTTTACAAATTTATTAAAAGTGTCATTCCTTAGGTAAAATAGTGGAGTCATTCTGTATCATGATATTATTTGAAAATCTTAATGTATAAACAGGTTAAGGTCGGCTGTTCACCTCAATAAGTATTAAAGAACACTCATCATGTTCCAAGTAGAGTGCTAGCCATTGAGATGACAAAGACAAGATAAGGTCCCTGATCTTAAGGGATCCTAATAGTCTCAAGTTTTAGGAAAATTCAGTAACCGATAATAGTCTCAAGTCTGCTGTAGAGTTTGGTTAGCTTTATTGATTTGAGTTTGAAGCAGAAATAAATTTTTGATGTCCTTATCTTTTTAACAAAAAAATATAGAGGCACTACTGAAATTATGAACTATTAAGTGGTAGACTTTTGGTAAAGAAAGGTTGATCCTGAATAATCTTCTGATCAGATCTAGAATAATTTTGTGATTATAAGATGTAAAAAGGGATTTACAGGGAATTCCTGTTGTGGTTCAGTGGTAAGGAACCTGACCAGTATCCATGAGGACACAGGATCGATCCCGGATCTTGCTTAGTAGGTTAAAGGATCTGGCATTGCCATAAACTGTGGTGTAGGTTACAGACATGGCTCGGATCCTGTGTTGCTGTGGCTGTGGTGTAGGCTGGTAGCTACAGCTTTGATTCAGTCCCTGGCCTAGGAATGCCCATATACTGTGGGTGTGGACCTAAGAAGACAAAAAAAAAACAAAGCGGAGATTTATGTGAAGGAATCTCAGCTTGGGGTCTGTTTGAACGGGGTTAGAGAAGAATATTGTGGGCTGTAAGATGAACTAAGGGATTCCCACTGGTATATTCCCTGCCTATAATTTGAGTGAAACCTTAATCCGTGTAGAGGTAGAACAAGGCTCACTACTATTTTTTTTTTCCTTTTTATGGCCTCACCCACAGCATATGGAATTTCCCAGGTTAGGGGTTGAATTGGAGCTGTAGCTGCAGGCTTACACCACAGCCACAGCAACACTGCATCCTTAACCCACTGAGTGAGGCCAGGGGTCAAACCCACATCCTCATGGATGCAAGTCGGGTTCGTTAACCGCTGAGCCATGATGGAACTCCGCTTCATCCTATTTGGCATGGCTTTACCTTGACTCTCACTGATTCTGCCTTTGTTTCAAGTCTCTGCCACTAACTCAGAGAACCCTGGCTGCCTCCTCTAGCCTCTTCTATGGGTTTTCTGGCTCCTCAGCATAGAAAGCCCCACCATGACCGCTATCCTCTCATCTTCTCATTCTTTCCTCAGGGGTATGTGAAATCTTTGGGTTTACTCTGCCAAATGAGAGATTAGGGATGATAATTAGGCCATCTTTCTGCCTATCTTTTTCTGCCTTCTTTACTCTGCTGGGGCTGTGCTGTATTAGGATAATGTTGCCTTGCCCAGTGGTTTTGCTCCTGAGTCCTAAAGGGCAAAGAGCCCCTTTGCCCTCAACATTCTTTTTATCTCACTGAAAAGATTTTGTCCCCACCTCTGGGACTTCAGCCTGGAGAGGTTAGGTCAGGAAGCCTTTCTTTTGCAGCTTCCCTTCCCCCTGCCTTCCTCTTCCCCAAAGCCATTGGCAAAGGAAGGAATAGGCTTTTACACTTCTTGCTGTCTTTTCTGGACTTCTTTTACATAAAAATCTCTGATCAAGTCAGCCAGATCTGCCTCTTCACTCATTTAACGGGGAGAAAAAGGAAAAGGAATTTAAAGAATCCTTTACTCTCATACACAGCCTGACTTTCAAGACTGTCCTATCCTGTTGACATGAAAATTCTATTTTGTGGCCCAGGTGATTACTAACTTTTTTTTTCCTACTTTATTCAGCCACACTTGTAGCATATGGATGTTCTCAGGCTAGGGGTCGAATCGGAGCTGCTCCTGGCCACAGCCACATATCTGAGCTGTGTCTGCAACCTACACCACAGCTCATAGCAACACCAGATCGTTTAACCCACTGAGCGAGGCCAGGGATAGAACCTGCATCCTTATGGATACTAGTCAGATTGTTAACTTACTGAGTCACAATGAGAATTCCTTTATTTCTCTTTATAATAATGCTGCAACAATCCTCATCTCCTCACCCCATTTTTCAAGGAAGTTTGTCTATATGGTATGTAAAAGAAAAAGCCTGTTAATATACTTCAAAAAATATTATGCTTGCTATCAGTGGATCAGGTGACTTTTATTTAATCTGGCTTGCATGTGACATTAGCCAAGATAGGGTTAGATTAGCTCAGAAGAAAATGTGGTCTGTACTGATGGATATGTAAGCTGGTGTTACCTAAAATTTTCCTTGACTGTATCTCTTAATGATATCTTACGGATCAGCCTTCAGATAATACATTCTCACTTGTTACTTGGCTCCCTTTTCTAAGATTTGGGTAAAGCAAATGGCCCAGTTCTGCTGTAGCATGAAGCCTTTAGGACCTGGCAAAAATAATTTTGGGTATTGACAAATCTTTGCAAGAATCACTTTTTAAAGATAAACATTGGTTTATAAAAAAAAAAAAAGAAAATACTTTAAATAGGCTTTATTTTTTATTTTATTTTTGCTTTTTAGGGCCGCACCAGTGGCATATGGAGGTTCCCAGTCTAGAGGTTGAATTGGAGCTGTAGCTGCCAGCCTATGCCACAGCCACAGCAACACAGGATCCAAGCTGTGTCTGTGACCTACAGAACAGCTCATGGCAACACCTCCCTGACCCATTGAGTGGAGCCAGGGATTGAACTTGCAGCCTCATGGATACTAGTCAGGTTTGTTACTGCTAAGCCACGATGGGAACTCCTTAAATAGATTTTTAGATTAAACAAAATAAAGTATACAAAGTAAAAATGTTTTGTGTAAAATGTAATACTGAACACTTTCATAGTTAGACTTGATATAAGATGGCCCAGTCAAGTACCAGACTTGTATTATACCTGGCAAATGGATACCGTTAACACCAGGACAATGCCTTTATCTTTGCATTATTACAGCATGTTTTCTCTACTAGGTTATATGCAACTTGAGAGGAGGATTGTGTCTTACTCATTTTTGTGACCCCAGACTCTGGAGTGATAACTGGAAATTATAAATATTAGCATGTGTTTGCTATCTGTGTAGATCTTTGCTGATCTCTGAATTAGACACTTGTGAAAAAGAACACAAAGGAAATGATATCTCTCTTCAGTTTGTACTCTTGGGACAATACTCCATCATGAAAGAACAAGTTAAAGTTTAAATTTTATCTTGTGTTGACCCTGAAATGAATATGAATGGCCCAGTTTAATAACAGGCAGGGATTTGGGTGAAAAACAGATTTCTTGGCACTCTAGCCTAGTTTAAAACACCGTGATATGCCTTGGTTATCACAGCCTTCACAAGCCAACAAGCCAGGAATCCTGTAACATTTAGGACACTGCTAGTTTAAAAATGTATAAGGTTTCATTTGATGTACCGCAAGTATTCTTGATTGTGATATCTCCTGCTCGTAACATCATACTGAAATACCATGGCAACTTAAAAAATATTCATACAAATGTTAAAAAAATTAAAAAACTTATGAGACAAACAGCAAAATCATTCCTTTAATTTTTAGGTTATGTTTTTTAAGTCTTTGTTTTTTAGGACTTAAAAAAGTTTCAGTTTTCTCCATTTCTAGCCAGATATAGAGTAAGGAGAGTATTTTGATATGAAAGTTTAAAGAGTTTAAATGGCAAGAATAAAACGTTGTTAGTTCCAGTTAAATAAATGTTTTGAGAATTGTCACTATTACTGTTTAATATAAAAGGTTATTTGTGCATGTAAGGGAAACATATTTTTGTGATAAACCTATTACATAGTCATTGTGCTATAACGGAAGACTTCTTACTTTGTAAAAAGCCCCAATATTATGATTACCGAGTGCTCAGAAATGTTCTTTGAGTGGTTATAAACAGATCTGACCAATAGATATGGTGAAGTAAGCAGTTTATAAATGTCTTTGAGGGATTTCTAGTTTGGGTTGCCCAACTGAAAAAGGAGTAATATTTGGCATGTCTATGGATATAATGGTATGCTGGGCAGCAGGTCTGTGGCCTAATTCAGCCAGAGAATGTGCATTAACAAATTGGCTCTGTCAGTGATGGATTATGGCTGAAAGAAGTTAACTGAATGCAGTCTACTGGCCATGGTCATAGAGCAACACAGTTTTTTTTCTTCTTACTATCAGACTGACTTTTCTCTTGGCTCAGCCCTTAATAAGGTCCACATGCAAAATTAGATGATCCTGGTTGTGGTAAAGTGGCCTCAACATGTGCATTTTGGGAAAGGAGAGAAATACTTGGATTAAACTTTGTGTGTTAATCTTTTGGAATGTGTGTGGATCAGACTCTGGGAAGGAAATTGATAGCTTCATGGTAAAATGTTGGCATCCCATTTCTAACTTGCATTTATCAGTTAAAAAGGGGAAGTGTGCAGGGTCAAAAACACTGATATATTTGCTACCTACAAAGACAATGGACAAAATGAGTGTGTTGTAATATTTGGAATTAAAACCCCACGAAAAATCAAGACATTTCATTAAGTCCTTAAGCCAGCTGGTTGCAATGGACCTTTCATTTCTTTGTAATTTTAGTTAGGTTTAGTACGAAGGTAGATCATGGCTGTTAGTACCCGGTTGCCTTTAGGTATGGAGATTTAAAATTTAGAGTAGTAGTTCCTCAGAAATGATTCCATACTATTCTTTTTGTACTCTTTAATAATATTTTTCAAGTTTTCTTTGCACTGCCTAGAGGATGGACACTTGTCACCTGTAACAGCACATTTCTTCATTGAGGGTATACCTCTAATGTCATGCCTGATGGAAGTTCTCAGATGATGATATGCCAGCTTTCTAGATTAAAAGTTTCCCAATTAGGCCTTTTATTTCTAAAAAAAATAGCATATGAATTGTGTAGCCAATCCATTTATTACTGATTGGGCCAGAATATGATTTAGTAATAAATCTCAGTGGTTTGACAAAACAGAAGTTTAACTCTCACTCATGCTACATGGCTGCAAATGATCTACAGGATCTCTGACAGAGGTTCCGTTTGGACAGATGCTTTCATGATAACATGGAAAAGGGAACATGTTAAATCATAGCCTGACTCCTAAAGCTTCTACTTCATATCCGTTCACATTTTATTGGCCAAAGCAAATCAGTATTTGCCTATTCCAAAGTCTCAAAGATTTTCTCCTTTGTTTTCTTCTACAAGCTCTATAATTTGAACATGTAGTTTTGTGAGCTATTTTGGGTTATTTTTGTGTGTGTCATGAGGTATGGGGGCTTGCTGTAGGCTTCCTAATGGGAGGGATTGGTGCCTGCCTTCTAGTAGGTTGAGCTAATTCTTATCCCTCTGGTGGGTGGGCTTTGTCTCTGGGTGAGATAAGAGGTAGCTGTGTGCCTGGGGGGTCTTTAGGCAGCCCCTTTACCCATGGGTGGGTCTGTGATCCCACCTGGATTATTGTTTGCCCTGGAGCTACTCAGCACCAGTGGGTGGGGTCAGAGTTTTCCAAAATGGCTACCTTTAGGGGAACACACACTGCTGACTATTCCAGAGAACTTTGCCTCCAATGTCCTTCCCTTATAACGAGCCACAGATGCTCCCTATTTTCCCAGGAGATCCTCGGAGAACTGCAGTCAGGTCCGACCCGGATTCCTATGTAGTCTCTGCTTTGCCCTTGGACCCAGTGCACATGAAAATCTGTGTGTGCCTGTCAAGAATGCGGTCTCCATTTCCCCCAGTCCTGTGGAACTCCTGTGCACAAGCCCCGCTGGCCTTCAATTTCAAATGCTCTGAGGGCTCCTTCTCCCAATGCCAAATCCCCAGGCATGGAAACCTGACATGGGGCTCAGAACTCTCACTCCCGAAGGTGAGTCTCTGTGATAGTTACTTTCCAGTCTGTGAGCTGCCACCCAGTGGGTATGGGGTTGCTTATATCACATAATTGACCCTCCTACTGTCTTGATGTGGCCTCCTCTTTGTCTTCTGGAGTAAGCTACTTTTTTTTTTTTTTTTTTGGTAGTTTGAAGTCTATTTGGTTGAAGGTTGTTTAGCAGTTGCCTGTAATTTTGTTGCTTTTATGAGAGAAGGTGAGCTCCAGTCCTTCTACTCTGCCATTTTAATCCCTTCTCTAGAGCTGATTTTTATATACTGGACTTGCAACCTGTAAACTTGCTAAATTCACTTAGTAAATTATAGTAGCTCTTTGGAGTAGATTTCTTAATATATTTTATATATATAATAATTTAGTTTGCATGGGAAGATAATTTACCTCTTCTTTTTCAAATAGTATCCCTTTTATTTCTTTTCTTGCATTATTTCACTAGAAGGACCTCAGTCACAATGTTGAACAGAGGTTGTTAGAGCAGATATTTTTGCCTTGTTTCTGATCTTTAAGGGGAAAATACTGATCTTTAAGGGGAAAATGTATTACACTTTGTATGTATTATTGGATGATAATGGGAACTCCCTTAGTGCATTTTGAATTGACTTGTTCTGTTGTCTTATTCTTCATCTTAGGGGGAAAGCTTTCAGTCTTTGCCATTAATTATTATGTTATCTATGGACTTTTTTTCCCTATGGCCGCACCCATCGTATATGGAAGTTCTTGGGCCAGGGATTGATTTGGAGTTGCAGCTACAATCTGTGCTGCAGCTGTAGCAACACTGGATCCTTTAACTCACTGTGCTGGGCCAGGGATTGAACACACACCTCCACAGCGACCCTTGCCACTGCAGTCAGATTCCGAACTCACTGCATCACAGTGGGAACTCCTAGCTGTGGATTTTTCATAGATACCCTTGACTGGGTTGAAGGATATATTTTTTGGTAGTTTCTAGTCTATTTTGTTGATGGTTGTTTGGCAGTTAGTTGTAATTTTGATGTTTTCCTGAGAGCAGGTGAGCTTGAGTCCTTCTACTCTGCTGGCTTATCTCTCTCTGCCCTGGATCATGTCTTTTAAATGAGTTCTGTGACTCTCTGACTTTTAATTGGAAAGCTTCACTATTTAAATGTAATGTAATTGTTGATAAGGTAAAATTCGCATTTTCCATTTTACTATTTGTTTTTAATGTATTTCCTCCTAAATTCCTCCATGAATGCTTCCTTTTGTGTTGAATAGGTATTTTCCAATATATTTTTATTATCTTGTAATTTCTTTTAGTATATATTTTTGAATTATTTTCTCAATGGTTGTTCTGTGATTACCATTACCATTTTACTTTAAAACAATCTAGTTCAATTTAATACTAACTTGATTTTAATAGTTATAAAAACTTTGCTTTTACATAACTCTGTATGCTGCCATTTATTTGCTATTATCAGCATAAATTTACCAGTTTATACTATATGTGCCCAACTTAGATTTATGAATATTACATCATGCATTTGTCTTTTGTATACCTTTTGTAGTTACATTTGTTGGTACTCTTTATTTATTCGTGTAGATTAGAGTTACTGTCTAGTATCATTTTATTTTAGCCTGAAATACTCTTTTTAATATTTCTAATATAAGGCAGCCCTGCTAACAACAGACTTTCTCAGATTTTATCTTGGATCTACTTAATTTTTCCTTTTTTTTTTTAAATAGACTTATTTTTAAGTAATAGATTTAGATTTATCTCTCATTTGGATAGGCTAATTTTGCCTGATATAGACCTTTTGGTTAAGCTTCCCTACCTTCAACAATTTGAATATGTCATGTCAATGTTTTCTGGACTCCAACTGATTAGAAATCAGTTATTCTTATTAAGGATCCCTAGTATGAAATGATGTTATGGGTCTCTTCTTTCTTAATGCTTTTAGATTCTATTTTTACCTTCTGATTTCAACAGTTTCATTATGATTTTCATAGGTGTGGCTGTCTTTGATTTTTATCCTATTTGAGGTTTGTTGAACTTCTTGATTTGTATGTTAATATTTCCCAATAATTTGGGGGTTATTTTTTCTTTCCCTTCCCCTTCCTTCTTTCCTTCCTCCCTCTTTTTCTCCTGCACCTGTGGTGTATGAAAGTTCCCAGGCTAGGGTTGAACTGGCACTACAGCTGCCGACCTATGCCACAATAGCAATGCCAGATCCGAGCTGCATCTGTGACTTATGTCACAGCTCACAGCAATGCCAGATCCTTAACCCACTGAGTGAGGCCAGTGATGGAACCTGCATCCTCATGGAAACTAGTCAGGTTCTTAACCCACTGAGCCACAACAGGAACTCCAGTCCATTATTTCTTAAAATATTCTTTCTACTTTTCTTTCTCTGTTCTCTTCCTTCCAGTTTGCCTATGTTGCTCTGAAATCAATTTTGATGTTAGAACATACTAACTTTGAACTCCAATTAAGTGAAATATTATCCTCCTCAAAGAATTCCATTATTCTTATTCATATTTATACCAATATTGTGGATCTGTATTACAAGTAAGTTACACTCAGCTATTTAGTTTCATTAAATTTGTGGAAATTTGTTTTCTTTCTTTTTATATATGTTCCTTATATAATATTCTCATTAAAATATTTACCTAAATATTTTAGCTTAAAATATTTACTCTCTGGCCATTTTAAGAAAATGTTTGCTGACTTCGGGTCTAATCCAAGGCCCAGGTATTTCCTTCAATTTTTCTTCAAGAAGTTTTATAGTTCTAGGTTTTAAATTTAGGTCTGTGATCCGTTGGAGTTAATTTTTGTATACATTATAAAGTATGAATTAAAATACATCTTTTTACTATATAGGCATGCAATCATTCTAGCATAGTTTATTTGAAAGTCTGCTTTTCTCCATTACTTTGCTTTTGCACATTTGTCAAAAATCAGTTGTCTATACTTGTATGGGTTTACTTCTGATCTATTTGTCTTTATGCCAGTTCCATGCTGTTTTGATGAGCGTAGATTTATATTAATTTTTGACATCAAGGAGCGTAAGTTCTTCAACTTTATTATCACTTTTTTTCAGAGTTGTTTGGATATTCTAGGTCTTTAACATTTTTATACACAATTTGAAATGAGCTTGTCAATTTCTTTTGAAAAATATATATTTTTTTATGTTTATTACATTTTCTTTTTTTTTTTATTTTTGCATTATAGCTGGTTTACAGATTTCTGTCAGATTTTCCAACTGCACCATGTGGTGACCCGATTACATGTACATATATGGATTTGTCACATGTAATTAGATATAGTTCCCCGTGCATTACAGTTGGAG
>PVHT021183584.1:13311653-13358643 GCA_004024745.2 Catagonus wagneri
TTTTTGGAGGTTTAAATTGATCAGCATTCAGATGATGATTTGTCCAACTTGTTTTATATTTAGATGCGTTTTTTGCTGTATTTGTGGGAGAGGGTGAGCGCGACCTCTTACTCCTCCGCCATCTTGCTGCCCTGAAAAATATTTTTAAATTAGAGTTGATTTACAATGTCCTGCCAATTTCTGCTGTATGGCAAAATGACCCAGTTATACATATATATATATACATTCTTTTCCTCATATTATCTTCCATCATGTTCCATCACAAGTGATTGGATATAGTTCCCTGTGCTATATATCAGGATCTCATTGCTTATGCACTGCAAATGCAATAGTGTACATCTACTAACCCCAACTCCCAGTCCATCCCACTCCCTCCCACTTGGCAACCACAAATCTGTTCTCCAAGTCCATGAGTTTCTTTTCTGTGGAAAGATTAATTTGTGCCATATATTAAATTCCAGATATAAGTGATATCATATGGTATCATATGTCTTGCTGACTTACTTCACTTAGTATGAGAGTCTCTAGTTCCATCCATGTTGCTGCAAATGGCATTTTTTTTTTGTTCTTTTTTATGGTTGAGTAAGCTTGTCAATTTCTGCAAGGAACTCTTGCTGAGATTTTGATTGGAATGGTATTGAATCTATAGATCAATTGAAAAGAATTGACATCTTAACAATATTGCGCTTTTGGACCTATGAACAAGGCATATCTCTTCATTTATTTAGGTCTTTGATTCTCTCAGAAATGTGTTATTTCTAATCCAGGGCCTTGGAATTTAAGCACTACCCTTATTACAATGCTAAGCAGGAGCATATGAGCCCTGACTCTTAGGCTATATTGCCTTATTTTTTTTTTTAATTCTTTTGACCCATATTGATCAGTTTCTCCCAGCCTTATTTCTGTCCCATCGTCTACCTCCCTTTTCTCTTTTCCTTAGAATGTCAATGTTCCCTTTATAAAAATAGAAATGTAATCATTCCTGGATGTTATTTTGCTTACTCTGGCTTCAAGTAAGAGGGAGAACCCTAGTCTAAGAGGACAGAAATCGTATCTTCTTGTTCTTTATCTTTTTTCAAGTATGGTTGATTTACAGTGTTGTGCCAGTTTCTGCTGTACAACAAAGTGACCCAGTTATATATATGTCTATAAAAACATATATGTTTTATTTATATGTGTATATAAACATATATTTATGTTTTATTTATGTGTGTACTATACTTTTCTTATAGTATCTTCCATCATGGTCTATCCCAAGAGACTGGATATAGTTCCCTGTGCTATACAGTAGGACCTTATTGCTTATCCATTCTAAATGTAATAGTTTGCATCTACTAATTCCAAACTCCCAGTCCATCCCATCCTCTCCCTCCCCCTTGGCACAGGTTGTCTATTTTTTAATCGCACTTTTACTACTTACTGGCTCTGGGATCTTTGTCTCAGTTTACCATTTATAAAATGAGGAGTACTTATTCACAGGACTAGTGTGAGTTAATGTATATAAATTGTTTAGAACACTTCCTGGCACAGATTAAGTACTATGTAAAGATCAGCAGATTAAGTACTGTGTAAACATCAGCTTTTGAATACTGTGATAAGGAACTCATATATCCATAATTTAGCTAATACTCTTAATACTGAGGGATGAGTATGCCTAAAACTTTCTTATTGTGTAGGGCTAAATCAAAATGAAAGATAGAGCAAGTGGCAATAACTGCAAAAATTTCTTTTGTAAGCACAATCTTTAAATTCAGGGTGATGATGAAGCTAAGTGACAATAAAGTCCTCAGCCTGTGAATAAAAAGTTTTGTAATAATAGTAGTTTATATTTGCAAAGAGCTTTTAGCCTTTAACCACTTTCAAATGTATATTATTTGAACACATGACAACTGTGAATGGCTTTTAAAGTATTCTGCTGCAGAAGAGGAACTCTAGGTTGGTAGCCAAAAGATATGAGTTAAACTATTTCTCATTTTGATTTTAAAATAAGCACACAGAAATCCTTTACTTGTTTTTTTTTTTTTTTTGTCTTTTTGCCTTTTATGTAGAGCCGTACCCGCGGCATATGGAGGCTCCCAGGCTAGGGGTCTAACAGGAGCTGTAGCTGCCATCCTTCGCCACAGCCACAGCAACGCGGGATCTGAGCCGCGTCTGCAACCTTCACCACAACTCACGGCAACGCCGGATCCTTAACCCACTGAGCAAGGCCAGGGATCGAACCCGCAACCTCATGGTTCTTAGTTGGATTCGCTAACCACTGAGCCACAAAGGGAACTCCTCCTTTACTTGTATTAATGAATGGTTTGTATATAACAATAGACTAAGAGACTATAATCTACAGTATATGAGCATAATGGTTAAGAAACAAGACTGAAGCCGAACAAACTAGGTTCCTATATCTACCTCATCACTTTCTAGATGTGTATGTATGGGCACATTGCTTAACTTCTTCATGTCTTGGTTTCCTATTCTGAAACTAGAATAAATATTAGTATTAACTTTATAAGGTTTTCTGATGATTAAATGAATTAATATGTATAAAGTATGTTTGTATACTGCTGGTTACATATAGTTACTTATTATTAGTAGTAGTAACCATAGGAGCATTTTGTTGTTATTGCTGTCTATTATTTTTAAGATAATTTTTTGGCCCAGTCTTATCTCCACTGGTCACAGAATTTTTCTGTTTCAGTTGTATTGTATCATATGAAGTTGTCATTTTTTTTAAGTGAGAACTAGTTGAATATTAGACATTTCAAAAGTTTTAACCTCATACATAATAGCATGTAATACTGTAGGATGGCTATAGTTGTAGAGAGGGGTGTGTGTGTATGTGTGTAAAAAGTGGAAGGATGGAAATATAAATTTGTGAGCATTTTATACCCCTTGGGACACCCCAGCTGAAAACCTCTACTCTAGCCTGTGGTTTAAGCATTCAAAATCAAATACCATTGCCATAGTGTATTTTCCTATTCCACATTAATACAGAAAGTAAAAATTTTTTCTGATTATAAAAGTAATGTCTCTTTCTTATGGAAAATGTAAATAATTCTGAAAAAGGAAAATGAAATCACTTATAGTCTTATCCCCTGAGATAACCTCAACTAAGCTTCGTATATATACATACACACACACACACACACACACACACACACACACACACACACACGTATTTGTCTATATAAACAGTTTTTATATATTTATATATATATCATAGGGTTTGCTTTCTTCAAAATAAAATAGTGAGATCACACTGTATATTTTGTTTTATATTATTTTTCAATGTAGGTATAAACTTCTGGAAAAAAATAAATTTTGGTCTCCTGAGGTTCTCACCTCCATAGTTTACTAATTATCCGATCAAAGAAAAGTTTTATCACTTTTCTATGCCTCATTTTCCACATCCTCAAAATAGGATGGTCATTAAATTAAATATCATGCATGTAGTGAAGTGAAACCAGTCAGACAATTAGACAGCAACATCCAATGCTACCGCTTACATATGGAAACTAAAAAGACACAATGAACTTCTTTGCAGAACAGACATTGACTCACAGACTTTGGAAAACCTTTGGTTTCCAAATAAGACAATCTGGGGGGTGGCGAGATGAACTGGGGGTTTGGGACGGAAATGCTATCGAGTTGAGTTGTGATGATTTTTGTACACCTGTGGTTGTGGTAAAATTCATTAAGCAATGAAAAAAAACAATCATGCATGTAAAGCCTTAGCATACCCCGGCATAGCATATACCTGCAATGTTGCTTCTTTGTTAGATAAAAATTAGAAAGTAACTTGTAAATATAAGGTATAAAAAGGGTAGGTGGTATATATGTTTCTCATGGCTAACAAACAGGGCCAAGGAATTATGAAACATACTTTTTTCTTTAAGAAAATGAGCTTTTTTATATAGTGGCTGAACCTAACATATAATGGCCTAGCAAATTATAGTGGTATAGAAGCTAAATCCATTGGCTAGTCAAATAACATGCATTAATTATTTTAACTTGAGCAACTAGAGAATTAGTGAGATAGATACTTCTTTAAAAATGTTTGGTGAAGGAAGGAAGTTCCCCTGTGGTGCAGCAGGTTAAGGATCTGGTGTTGCCGCCCCTGTGGTGCAGGTGAGGGTTTGATCCCCGGCCTGAGAACTTCCACGTGCCACAGTCATGCCAAAAAAAAAAAAAAAAAGGTTGATACTGTATAGCACAGGAAACTATAACCAGTCTCTTGGAGTAGAAGATGATAGAAGATAATACGAGAAAAAGTGTGTATATACATACATACATCCGTACATACACACACACATATATATGTATACACACACACACACGCACACACATACACATATGTATATACATACATTAATGGGTCACTTTGCTGTATAGCATAAATAGGTACAACATTGTCAATCAGCTATATTTTAACAATAAAAAAGGTTAAAACAGTACTATCTCTGGAGCATTCCTCCTTCAGGTGGACGCCCACACCTGCACTCCTCTTTTGGGTGTGTTTTACTGCTTTGCTTCTCTCTTAAATAAACTACTCTGTGTGCTCTCCCTCTAAAAAAATGTTTGGGGAAGGCAAAGTGTAGGAGCAGTCTGTTGGTACACCCTTGCTATAAAATTGAAAAGGCGATTGGGAGGCCTGTACCAGGCAATCAGGTTGAGGAAGGCTGGGTATTGAGAGCCTGAAAGGAGGGATGTGGATGGAACAGATCTTGCTCAAGATGTTAGAAGGTTCAGAGGCCTTGGTTTCTCTCAAAGTATGGATGCAAGTCTGGTTCTACAAAGATTTTGTATGTATATCCAAATCCCAGGTCAGATATTTGGATAGTGGAGAGGTGTTTTTGGTAGAAAGGCAAAGGGTTGATAGATACCCACTCTAGAAACCAGATGGTCTTAAAAATATGAAGAATTTCTAAGAGACTAATAATGACCAATATTTACTGTGTGCTTTCTTTGTATAATGCACCATTCTAACTCATGAGAATTTTCTTAAGAAGGATTAATTTATTTAACCTTCACTTCAGTTCTCTGAGATAACTTATTGTCGTCCTTATTTTCAGAAGAAACTAAAGTGCATATGGGTTTATCAGCTTGTCCCCAAAAAAATGGTAAGTTTAAAAGCTTTGATAGAAGCCAGGTACTTTGGCTCTAGAGCCACACTCTTAACCATTGTGCTTACTGCCTTTCAAGAGTGTCAGGGGTCCTCTGAAGGAGGGATTAGAGAAGGCATGTTTCAATCTGTTTTGAGGATAATGGGTATGGCAGACTCTACTAGTTGCCCATCTTATTACCAATTCTTCTCTTCCTCAGTTATAGAATGCCACTATTAGCAGATCATGTTGCTGCCCAGATGTGAAAAAACAAAACAAAAAAATCCTTCCCTTGTAGCTATAGCCATGTTGATTAACTTCTAGCCACATAAATATAAGTAGAAGTCTTGTATGAGACTTATGGGAAAAGTCATTAAAAGGGAGGGAGTGTGCTCTTAGTGTCTTTCTCTCTTTCTTCTTACTGCTCTCCTGATACACATGAGATAGCTGGAGCTCCAGCAGACATCTTGCACCAAGAGGTGAACTTGAAAATAGGAGGAATGTGTTAAGGTTTGCAGAGTGACACTTTGCAGAGTGGAACCCTACAGCAGCTATGGACTGCTACTTTTGCACTTCATTTACAAGGGTGAGAAGTAAATTTTTATTTTGTTTAAGTAATGCTATTTGGTGTTTTATGTCAGATGTGGTTGAGTCTAATCCTGAATGATATAGGGGAAATAGTATTGATAACACGCAGTTCAGCTGTTACAAAGTGACTCTGAGATTGACCAAATGAATTAACTTCTGCCTGGCCTTCTGTTCTCTCTATTCCTTGGCAGCTTTAACACTTATCCCTTAGCTTGATTTCTAAGTGTTGGGATTCCTCAGGTCTTGATTTTAGGGCCACTTCTCTGTTTTCTTCCTAGGTAATATCATCTATTCCTATGCTTTTATAGACACTGTTTTGGTGATTCTCAAATTTACATCCTCAGCATGGACTCTTCTCTTAGCTGCCTACTTGATACCTCCCTCGAATGTTTCACAGGCATTTCAAAGTTAACAGTGCCTCAGATGGATTTTTTTAAATCCCCATCCCCATCTTGCTACCCTTTCTGGTATCTGTTTTTGCTTCAGTGTTGTTCTTCCAAATAAATGGAACCATCATTTTGAGCCAGAAACCTAGGAGTCACCTGTGACCTGTCCCTCTTCCTCAGCCTTCACCCCTTCCTTCAATCCGTTAATAAGACTTGCCAAGTTAATCTCCAAAATACATCTAGAATGTGTTTACAGTTCAGCTGCCATTATCTTAGTCCATCCACCATCATTTCTTACACAAACTACAACAGTGGCATCAGACTGGTGTTTTTCTTGTCTGATCTTCACTCTACAGGAGGTGAGTGAATGGTCTTTTACAAATGTAAATAGGTTTGTGTTAGTCTTCAGCTTAAAATGCTTGGCTTGTTTCCCATTGTATTTATAAATAAAATCGAAACTTTGTGTCATGGTCTATGAGATCTTACACGTCTACCCTATGATCCTTAATTTCTCATCTTTTTCTCTTTGTTTATTTTACTCCATCCACTACGTTCTCTCAGGTCTTTAGATATCTTTATGCTTTAACACTTTTGCTCAGGTCATCTGCTTGGAATGATTTTTAATGTAATTTTCACATGATTATCTCTTTTTCAGCTTAAATCATTAGGAAGTCCTTCCCTGGTCACCCTAAAAATCATTCCCCATCTAGGCACTGTTATTTCCTATTACAGCATCTTATTTATTTGTTTTTCTTTTGGAGCACCTTTCTTACCTTATAATTACATTCTTTTAATTTAACAGTATACCTGTTTATTGACTGTCTCTTATCTAGACCACAACTTTCAAGAGTGTAGAGTTTATGACTTATTTATTGTGAGAAACCAACACTTAAAATATGTCTATTTACCACCATACCACTAGTATTTAGCACTCTTTGGTAAATGAATGATTGGCTGAATCAATCTGAAATCTGAAAATCCTTAGAGATTTTGGAAAAAATTTGTGAAATCTGGGGGAAAATGGTAGCATTGGCCAACATTTGGCTGGGTTGTGCAGAACGCATTTAACTGTCTGTGACTTTTCTTTGTACCAGATTGCTAAAGGGAAATGTAACTGGGGCTTAAGTGGTCTTAGAGACTGTACCATTTTGACATACCTCTACTAAGTCATTACTAGAGAATTGGGTTGCACACTGGTCCATTGACAGTGTGGTTGCAGTTTGGCAAGGCCAAGTCCATGGCTGGCCATCTGTGTCTTAGGTCCTTCTTTAGCTCTGGAATGGTGAGACAAAAACGCTCCTGTCTTTCTAAAGCTGATGAAGAACAGACTTCTTCCCTGGAATGGGGCCGAATGGTAATGTGCCTCTGAGGACTGCATTGAGTAAACCTTTAGAGCAAGGTACAGTCAAAGCTGATTAAAATCACACTGTTTCATAACACCGCTTACAGGCAAAGACATATACCAGGAAACTGTGAAGAAAGAAAGCTGGCTGCTCAACCAACAGCAGCCTGGATCTGTTCTCTCACTCCTTGAGCTGTTTGTTTAGCACTGCATGGAAACAGATTTCCTGGTTTGTCTATTACACATCCTGTTTCCCATGTGTGTCTGACTTAGTGATAAGATACCTGTGGATGTGTAAGAGTTTTCCACCTTGAGAGTGAAAGCTGAGGTAACACTTCTATTTCTCTATTACTTCCTTGAAAGAAAATATTTGGTGATGTCTTAGAAAAATTGAGAAAAAGAATCATACCTCTTCAAAAGAATCATATTGAAGAAGTCTTTAGTATGTTACTAACATATGAAGCGTTGCCATTGTTTCTTTGAGAGACTGAACTGTCTTTCCAGGAAGTGGTGCACTGGTCTTCTAGTATTCAACCTTTTCTGGGCAGTGAGGAAAAAAAGTGTTGTTCCTGGGATTTAAAAAATGTTTCAAATTATGACTCTGTCACTTAACAATTTCAGGACTTTAGGAAAGTCACTTAACATCTCTGAGCCTTAATTTCCTTATGTAAAATAGAAATAACAGCTGCTCTACCTAGCTCTTAGGTTGTTTTAAGAATCTAATAAAATAATGAGTGTGAAGGTACTTTGTATCCTTTAAAGCTCTTTGCAAATGTAAAGTACTGTTGTCCTTGCCAAGGCTTTTTTTTTCTCCTTTTCTTAAAGAAAATGTTGACATTCTCCAACCATTAGTTAATCATTCCTCTAGGGCCACACTTTTTTGCAGACAGAACAGGTGTCAGGCTCTAGGATGAGACTTGGAGGAAAATGGAGAAGAAACCTAGACTCTTTTAAGTGACCTTCCATCCTTCCAAGAAAAGAAGCCTGGCTCTTATAAAACCCTTTTTCCTTGTCATGTCTCTTCTACCAAGCCTCTAAGGAAATACAAATTCTGATAGAAAGCATATCCTTGGAAGAATACTGTTAGGATTTACTTATTAAAAGGGAATTATAAATGCATTAATTTAGTAGACTAATCCATTACTTCATTGTGAAGGAAAACATATATCAACCAATCAAAAATCAGTTTAGGAGTTCTCACTGTGGCACAGTGGGTTAAGAATTTGACTGAAATAGCTTGGATTGCTGCAGATGTGTGAGTTTGATTCCCAGTGTGGAGCAGCGGGTTAAGGATCCCGCCTTGCCACAGCTGTGGTGTAGGTTGCAGCTGCAGTTCAGATTTGATCCTGGGCCTGGGAACTTCCATATGCCATGGATGTGGCACAGAAGGGAAAAAAAATAGAATCGGTTTCATTAAAAGTTTTTTTTTCCAAGCAAAAGTATTTTGCTGAAAAGCAATCTTATTTTCCTTCTCTGAATTCCATCAGGACAGTTTTATTGGTTTAATTATAACTCTTGTCCATTTTATCCTAAGTGCCATAGATGATCTTTTCAAAATTATTTCATATACTTCGGGAAGAACGGGAACGTTTGTGGCCATGACTAATATAAGTAGGAGATGAAGGACTCTTCATATTTAAATCTGCTAATTTCCCCAAACTATTACACTATTTATATTTGCCTCAAACTTTAGAAATATAATTTCCTGATTATATTTGTGTAACAATTAATTTAATAATAAATAACAATAATTTTTTTTTTTTGCTTATTGAAATTATTTATTCTTTAGATGCCCATTATTTTTCAGTCTCCCTCTCTCACTGTCCTCAGAGGTCAGCAGAGCCTCTCTGCCCCCTCTACGGCTTCTTTTTCCAGTCCAGTCACCCCATCCATCAGCTACTGAAAACCAAGATCTCCAAGGCTTAGTTACCACAGAGTGATTTTTTTTTTCTTTGAAGTATAGTTGATTTACAATGTTGAGGAGTTCTTGTCGTGACTTAGCAGAAACAAATCTGACTAGCATCCATGAGGATGCAGGTTCGATCCCTGGCCTCGCTCAGTGGGACGAGGATCTGGTGTTTTGAGCTGTGGTGTAGCTCCCAGACATGGCCCAGATCCAGCGTTGCTGTGGCTGTGGTGTAGGCCAGTGGCTACAGTTCTGATTTGACCCCTAGCCTGGGTACCCCCATATGCCGTGGGTGTGGCCCTGAAAAGACAAAAAATAAAATTACAATGTTAATAACAATAATTTATATTAAGAAAAGTGACAGGACTACATTAAAATTCTGGCAGCAGGGTTACAGGTTAGATAATCACTTTAACTTAATGACTAATCAGGACAGTGAAATGAACACTTTCAGTGCTCACTACTCACTTTCAGTACTGGTTCTAAAGTTCTAAAGCAGTAAGTTTAGCTTTTAGCAGCAAACATGACTTGTTTCCTTCATCCCTGCTCCCTACCACAGATTTGTGGTATTACTTACTCTTAAAATGCAAACAGGAGTTCCCACTGTGGCTCAGTGGAAATGAACCTGACTAGTATCCATGAGGACTCAGGTTTGATCCCTGGCCTCGCTCAGTGGGTTAAGGATCTAGCATTTCTGTGAGCTGTGGTGTATGTTGTAGACATGGCTCAGATCCTCTGTTGCTGTGGCTGTGGTATAGGCCAGTGGCTACAGCTACAATTTGACCCCCAGCCTGGGAACCTTCCATATGCTGTGGGTGCAGCCCTAAAAAGACAAGTAATAATAATAATAATATTGCATACTTTACAGTTAATTTATATCAATCACTACTTGCTTCTTAGAAAACTTTCAGAATCTCTATCTACTGGCTAGAGTTTCAATGAGAGATAAAAAAATGTTCCATTTGCCTTGTGGAATATTATACGTACACTTAAGGGCTATTTCTTTTCTGTTTGATACCCTGTCTGAATGCCTTGTGGATTTTATGATCCGGAATTGTTGATTCTAGTTTTCTGGACTGTGGTCCCAGTAATGCAGCATAACTTTGGGACCTGACATTTATTAAGCTTTGGTAGCCTGTATTTTCCAAATTTGACCTAACTAAATGATATTTCTAAATTACAGATGAAAGGTTCTATATCTTGGCTCTAATTGCTGCAATTTGCATGAAAACACTTCCTCCCTCCTTCCAGAAGTAGAATGCAATTTCAAGGCCTAAGGGTACTTTTCTTCAGCTTCCTTTGTATTTGGAGAGGGGCAAAAGCAAAAATATCTATCCACCTGCCATCCACCCTATCTTTCCTTTTCCTTTTTCTTTTTCTTTTCTTTTTTTTAGGGCTGCACTCATGGTATATGGAAGTTCCCAGGCTAGGGGTTGAATTGGAGCTACAGCTGCCAGCCTGCACCAAAGCCACAGCAACATGGGATCTGAGCCGCATCTGTGACCTACACCACAGCTCACAGCAATGTCGCTCATGGCAATGCCGGATCCTTCACCCACTAAGTGAGGCCAGATATCGAGCCCATGTTCTCATGGATACTAGTTGGATTTGTTTCTGATATGCTACAGTGGGAACTCCGCTCTGTCTTTTTCTATTCCCAATCACTGGCTCTTTATTTTTCTACTTAGCACTAATAGGAATGATTTATAGTTTAGGTACTCTGGAACTCAAATTCTCATGGTTGCTAAAAAAGTATACAGGAGACTAGAATTTCTTGTAAGAAAGGATAGCTATTGGAGAAAGATTCTTGTGCTTGTGAGGAAGAATATTAACTCAGGTAGTCAATGTAGGAGAACAGGCTTCATTGCATTCTTTTGATATGGTCTGTCATTAACATTTATGGTTTAAGGGCTCCAGTGAGTAATTCCCCACAGGCCATGTTTACTGTTTACTAAAGAAAATGTGCCTTCTCCCAAACAGACCATAATCTCTAACCCACTTCTCAACTGATAGAAAAGGAAAGAGAGGAATGGTGACCTAGTCCAAGGGAAGAGAAGGACAAAGAAGTCATCAAACTTATGGGGACATTTCCACCCCTAAGACCCTATTGGGCAAGGACTGATATAGGTAATTGGACAAGGCCAATGGGAGAAAACCACATCTTGCTGGATCCCACGTTGGTACCCCCCCTCCCATCTTTAAGAGATAAAAACCCTATAGGACAATAGAGAAGGGTGGCTCTTCTCCCCACTCCCAGCAGCCCCAGGAGCTTTTTGCTTTCCTTTAATAAAAACTTTGCTTGCTTGCTGCCTGTGTATTTGCAGAGTTCACTCTTCGACTGCCATGAATAAGAATCCGGATTCTGGTATCATCTTTCCAGTATCACTTGGGTGAAAATATTTTTATTTAGTATTTTAAAATATTTTCCTGTCTCAGTGAGGTAGGTTTATGAGTTTGTGCCCTGAGAGAAGTTTTGGATGAGGGTGGGGTGGGGACAGGGGATGGGGAAGAAAGGTTAAATCCTTGACCAAGTGAAAAGGGGTTTGTTTAAAGGAGTTGAGGTAATGCTGAAGGAAGGGTACTACGAAAGCTGAAGCTAAACTTTGCCTATCTTGCAACCTTGTCTAAAGCAGAAATGCAGTCTCCATTCTCCAAGAACTTGAAACCTAGTTTCTGTAGCAAGATTTTTGCTGTGGAATTGTGAATTCCTGGAATATATTATCAAAATAATTTATAGTTTGAGGTTTTTTTTAAGTGAAAAGAGATTACAATATTTTTAGTAGCGGATTGTATTAAATAGAATACTGTCCAGAGACGACTGGAAAAAATGAGCTGTATACATGATGACTAAGGAAATACAAAAGGCCATTTTCATTTAGGAAAAAACAGACCATTTTCGGCCATTAGTGCTTTTATAAAAAGGATATCTGAGTACTTGGTTAATTTTGTCCTCTGTCTTTACCTATTTTAAATGTTAGCATGGCATCTGCCACAGAGTAAGTAGACAACGCTTATATGTGGTTTTTTAGCACAAGTGTAAGCACAGGATTATTGTTTTCAGTCTAGAACTTCAAGAAGTTAAGGGCTATGTTTGCTTTTCTCTTTTTTTTTCTTTAGTTTTTATAACTCTGTTCTTTATTCAGGGCTGGCCCTACTTATTTAGCTCTGTATTTTCTAGCTTAATAGTCTTATTTTCAAGTTTTCCCACTAGCATTATATTAGTGTGTTTGGGCTGCCATAATAAAATGCCACAAACTGAGTGGTTTAAACAACAGAACTTTAATTTCTCAGAGCTCTGGGGGCTAGGAACCCATGATCAAGGTCTTGGCATACCCGGGTTCTTCTAAAGCTTGTCTCCTTTGCCTTGCAGATGGCCAGATGGCTGCCTTCCGCTGTCCTCACATGGTCTCCCCTTGGTGTGTATGTGTCTTGCCCGTGTCCTAATCTTTCCTTGTTGTGAGGACACCAGTCACATTGGATTAGTGCCTACTTCTATGACCTCTTTTTGCCCTAACTACCTCTTTAAAGGCCCTGTCTTCAAATACAGTTTGAGGTATTGGGGATTAGGACTCGAACATGTGAACTTTGGAAGGAATAATTCAGCCCCTAACAACCACCTTCAGCAATGCCTTTTACCGCTTCAGGAGTTCAGACAGGTCCCCCCCAAAATGTGTAATAAGAACAAAACGAAGACTACATAGATGGAAAAATCTTCTTTTAAGGTAATTTTATCCTCTTGCCAACCACACACCAAGGACCTAAAAGAAATTGAACACTAAAGTTAAATAAAGTCTAAAAGTTATATATTCTCATTCTTTCTCTATCTCTCTCTCATTGTATTTGGCAGCCATGGGCAGACACTTATACCTTAGAACATTAGGAAAGGCCAAGAATGATGTCTGGTGAATATGTATGATTACATGAAGATAATTATTTTATAGTCTTCTTGAATTGTGGTATATGGTCTTAGATTTTGGTGGGATTGATTTAAATGAAAGAAGCACATCTTGAAAGATGTAACTCTTAGATACAAGGACTCATTAGGGCACAAAGACTAACTAGTATTAATAGAGGTGTTTATCATAATCACAGAGATCCTGCAAGATTTCAATGCTTTCTCAACTCTCAAAGGAAGATTAAAATATTCAGTCGTAAGAATAGTTAATTTTGTGTTGAATCAGGTTCTGCATTCCTCACGAGTCTCTGGGTTCTTCTTTGTGTGGATCTCTGAAATGTGGAGTCCTGAGTCTTGAGTCAAGTTTTTCTAGAAGTTCTCTTTCCTGTATTTGTGGAAAGATAAATTGTTAATGTGTAACTTTCCCCCTGTACCCCTCTCACCTGGCTCTGCTCCATCACTGATTATATCCTCAGGTTTTTTTCTTGCTAGAGTTCTCAGCTGGACTTGGTTGACTTTCTTATCCTTACCTCATTGAGAGGATTTTCAAGATATCTTGAAAATTTGTTAGCCTGTGTTCTTCTCTGAGTCCCGTTGCCTGGGAGATTTATTTCCACCTTTTATGCCTTCCCTCAAAGTTTTCCTGGAATAGAACACTTTAAACTCATACAGTTCTCTCACAGAATCCTGACAAAATATCTTACCTTGGGAAAATTCTTCGGGTTCTAGTAAAAATGACATTTCCTTGAAGACTGACTCATTGGTTCTCTCTTTAGCTCCTGAAAAAACCAAGTTTCTATAGTTTTTCCATAGACCACCCTGAAGAACTTGTTTTGTCAAAGATTCAGTCACTTCTGTGTCTTCCAAACAAATCGCACTCATGTCTGTGAATGTCATTGTTGTCCTCCAGAATTTTAATAGATAAGCCATTGGGAAATATACTAGACACCTGGAAACTTAAGGATCCTTTGAAAATTGATCTTTCATTTGTGGGATCTATGGACACGCTCTATTAACTATCCACTTCCTTCCTCTTTCCTCCTCCCCTGCAATGACCATGTTAGAAAATGGAATTTGTTGTAAAGAGATGTAAAAATGAATTATACTTCCTTCATGTAAAAATGTTCATGTCATAGCATTAAAAATGAATAAAGTCATGGTGATGCACTTGTATCCTATTCTAAGTGTACTTTAAAAAGAAAAATAATTCCTTGAAGCTATTTTTTGAGACTACTAAAAAAAAAGTTAACGAGTAAAACACAATGCAGGCTACAGGCTCATAATATGTTGCTTCTCTAATGATCCCCCAACTCTGAAAATTTGTTGAACATAACAGCGGTGCTAATCTGATTAGTAACTGTGATTGAGTAAATCTACTGTAAAAATGGACTATGTTCTGGTTTTTAACATGATACCATGAAAGTCATTTGAGCTGCCTCTGTGGGACATAAAAATCTTTTTGATGGAATATTTATTCCATGATTAAAAACTATATTATACATATATGTGCACACGTGTGTGTGTGTATTTATATGATTTTCATAAATAGTTATAAAATTTAGTTCTTGGAAACTGATAGGTAGAACAGGAAAACCACGTGACACAAACAAGCATCAGTCAAGTCTGGATGTGAATGTGGTTACCAAAAATTAAGACCCAAAATTATCCAGTAATCTTTTTAACTTCCACTCCACTCTTCTCCAGACATGCAGAGAGAAGAGAACTCATATCTGAGAGACTATTGCGGGTAGGCATTTTACATATGGTACCTCATTTAATTAGAAGAACAAGAAGGATGTTTGGAAAGCCTGTAATGTTGAAAAAGTCTGTTATCAGTATTGTGAAACCTTAGGAATATTCCTCAGGTTCTATTTAGCCTGTAGCATATTTTTACATGTCACTTTAGCAGTCACAGATACTTCTTTTAAAGCAAAGAAGTTCATTGCTTGGCCTCCGTATACACTGCAATTATTAGACCTTTTGCAAAATGCCAAAAATCTCTGACAGTTTAAGCAAGGTCCAGAGAAATGTCAGCATGCTTATTCATGTATTTATTGAGCGAAAAACGAAGGTCATTTTCAAACTGTTAATGTGCATGAAATTATACCAAGAGAGGAAAGGTGTTAAGCAAGTAAAAGAAAAATTGCTTAACTCATAGTTAGTCTGGAATTTAAACTGAACCTTCCATTTTTATCATAGTTGATATCTGTTAAAATGTCAAATTCTCTGACCCCATTTTAATATTTTTTAACAAATCCAGAGCACCTTGTTTATAAATAAAATCACTTGATGCTTTTTTATGAAGCTTTTTGTGCAAGAATTATGATGTTTTAACAATATCATAAACCGTGAGTGCAGACACCACAGAAGACACTTTATAATATGTGAGATGGGAGCAGTTGGCTGAACGAAATTAGGGTTTTGTTTCAACTTGGCTGCTTGGCATTTTTCCTTAGTTGCATAGCAACTTTTGAAAGAACTGACCAAATTTGCTACCATTTTAAGGATTTCAAACAGCACGATGTTTCCACTGTGACAGATCCTCCGTCCTCAACGAAGATGGGTGTTAATGAAAGTTTTCAGTGGATAAAAAAGTAAATTCCAGGTAAACCTGGATTTTAGATGCACGATTTAACTGTGAAATCACCAATTCATATATCTCTTAGTTCACAGTGATACTAACACATGACTGGTCTCCCTTCTGTAGCTTATGCATATATAGGGAAGAAGACGTTAGTGATACACTATTTGGAGATTGGGGCGGGAGCTTCCAAGGGTTGGGTGGATGCTTTGGGTTGACTCCCTAAACATTAGATTTAATATGTAGGAAAGACAGGTGGAAGTAGGTGGGTAGTAGTTAGGAGAATAGAGTGTAAAAACCACGATGGTTAAATTATCCCTAATTATATTATCTGTTGGGTCACTAAAGAGTCCTGAGAACAAAGTCTAAGATCTTTACACGCATTAATTTTTCCATCTCCACCAACAATTCCCCAACAGTTTTTCAGTTATCACCTTTTAGGAGAATTAAACTGCTTTCATTGCCAATGAGATTCAATCTGTTTCCATCCAAGAAAGAGAAAATTTCCTATTGCATATCACCATAACTTTTACCAGCAGAATAAGTGGCACATGTGATGTTTCTTTGGCATTTTTTGGGTCACAAATTCTTGTGTGGTGGTTTATCTTTTAAAGAAAAAGTGAAATTTATTGTTGAAGTGTGAACTACAGCCTAGCTTCTCTGCTCACCAATGGGTAGCCTTTTGTAAATTATTTAATCTTTCTCTACCTTAGTATCTTTTTTTTTTTTTTAAACGCACAGGAGACCTTGGGGTGGTTTTTTATTTTTTTGCCTTTTTAGAGCTGCACCCACGGCATATGGAAGTTCCTAGGCTAGGGGTCGAATCGGAGCTACAGCTGCTGGCCTACACCACAGCCACAGCAACATGGGATCTGAGCCATGTCTGCAATCTATCGCTGGATCCTTAACCCGCTGAGTGAGGCCAGGGATTGAACCCGAGTCCTCATGGATACTAGTCAGGTTCATTAACCACTGAGCCACGATGGGAACTCTTACCACAATATCTTATTTGGGAGAAAGAAAGTAATTGGGCTTCTGTATAGATTAAACACAAATTAAATACAAATAATGCACTTCATATCATGAGCACTAATTAAGTTCTGGCTACAACTATTATTGTTATTGTATACTTTAATTTCCATGAATTTCTGAGGATCCTTAGGACCTAGCTCTGGGTTAGGAAGTAGAACTTTTGGACCAAGGGGTTAACCATTTATAAGCCTCTTGATGTCTATTATTGAACTGTTTTTCCAGAAAGATTCTACTAATTTATGTTCCCAAAGAATCTGTGAAAATTCCCATTTCACCTGTACCAACACACATAATTTTGAATCTTTGCCAAGTAATACTCAAACATGATAGATACCACATAATGGATTTAATTTTCATTTCCTTGATGATTAAATATGTTGATTTCAAAGTGAGTTTATTTATTTGTAAAAGGTCCTTGTCCTGTTTTTCTTTGCAGTCTTATTGGTTTGCTCATCTGTTTTTATGAGGTCTTTATTTAAGGAGATTAACCTTTTTCCTGTTTGTTGTAAATACTTCTTCCTTTTAGTGTGTATTTTTTATGTATGGAAATTTTGTGCTTATGCTGAAAAATCTGTTGATCTTTTTCCTTGGTGATGTCTTCTACTGAAAAGCTCCCATTCTTAAGATTTATGAAACTTGCTAGTTCAGACGAAGTTCTGATTAGTGTAGTTTAGAGAGTTGTTTGCTCATCAGTTTCAAGGACTTGTGGTCATTTATTTGTGTAGTTTAAGAAGCTGCATTACTACCATGTCACTTCTTGCTACCATAATTAGAACTTATTGTCAATCACCATAGCCTAAGTTTCCTACTAAATATAAGTGTGTATTTATGTAAATCAATTAGATACATAGTTTATGTTGACAGAGCACATTAGTTTACAAAGCACTTCAAACATGCATTCTGTAATTTTATTTCACTCCTTACAATAACTTTATGAAGTAGAATAAATGGGTATTATTATATTACTATATTTCCAAATCTCAGAAAGTACTGGTTTTTCTGTGGTCATGCAACTAGTAAATGACAGCGTTTGGACTTGAATGATATACCAAGTAACATTTTAAGGACCTCAGTTCTTTGGATTTTAAAATTCCAAATTCTGGTTGTTCCAGATACCTTACTAGAGAAGAGGAAACATTTGTTAAGCTAATAGTTATATTTAAAATATTTACATTTGAGCCCCTCCCTTGATTAAGCTATCCTTTAATTTCTTTTAATTTTTGCTTTAGCAAGAACTGTATAATTTCCTATTGGTAAAGACTTCATTAATCTTATTTCCGTGTTATAAACCCTCCTTTTTTCCCTTTTTTTAAAACGATTTTTATTTTTTCCTGTATAGTTGGTTTACAGTATTCCGTCAGTTTCTACTGTACCTTAAAGTGACCCATTCACACTTATATACATTCTTTTTCTCATTATCCTCCATTGTGTTCCACCATAAGTGACTAGATATAGTTCCCTGTGCTATACAGTAGGATCTCATTGCTTACCCAATTTTTTTTTAAATCTTCTTTCTGTAAGGCTCTGCATTTTTACTCCTGTAGCAATTTGTGCTGATTTTTTTTGCTGTATTAGACGTCTTTCTCTTTCCAAAGATGAAACCTGTGTTCCGCTCTCATAAATGTTTAGACCCAGGATGCTTTACATAATCATTATCTCTTTTAATTCTCAAAGTAGTGTATAAAGTTGCTATTATTGTAATGTTTTCCGTTTTACTGGTAACGAACAAATTTAGACAGATTCCCTAAACTGCCCATGGCCTCACACCTAGTAAATATCCAGCTTGAAACACAGGTGTATCCCTGCTGCGTACTGCCGTCTCCCTGGCAGAGATAACTGAAATTCTTTTCACCTGTTATGATCCTAGAAGCCGTTTTTCTTATGTGTCTGAGCAGCTGTAAATGCACTTCTTGGTTCCCATCCCATAAACCTAATTCCATCTCAGGGTCATTCTGCACAGCTTGACTTACACATAAAAATTAACTTTTAAGAGGTTTACTTTAGCTTGATAGCCATCTATTCACTGATCTAGAAAGCAGGTATCCTAAGTGCAATTTCCTTTCTATAAATGAATACATTGCCCCACTCTTCTGTGAGCTCATTCTTAGAGAGTATCACATTTGCATCATTGTTCCAGACTGGAAGAGGCCATACCGACCTGCAGTTCTCAAACCTTCTTGGTCTTCAAATTTCCACAAACAACTGGGCCCGGGCATTCATGGGACCCGGACATGGAATTTTTTTTTTTTCTCTTTTGAAGAAAAGTAAAAAGAATGAGAAGTACAAAGTACTTGGCAAAAATAGGCACAAATAGCTCTTGGAGTGGAAGAAAAGATTTGTAGAAAAAGATGAAAAGAGCTGAATTCCTGCAACATAGACAAAAGATGATGGGGGTGGGTAGTCTTTACTTACAGGGTTGGTATTAAAAGGAACTGCCCAGCAGAGTATGAGCTGAAAGAAAGTTTAGTTGTAGCAGACTGTTTAACGTAAAACACCCACAAGCACACACTTAGGTTAATATCATTAGCTAACCCCTCTTTAGTGTTCCTGTGTTCCTGTGTGCTAGTCAGTTAACTCATTTAATCCTCAAAACAACCTTGAGAGTAGGTACACCTTTATCTCTGTTTTATAAATTAGACATAGAGAGGTTAATAACTTTCTTAAGGTCATACAACTGGTAAGTTGTGGAACTGCTAAACAAATCATTAATAGCATTTACCATGCTCTGTAATTATTTATGCACTTACTCTACATTCTCCTGCACCAGAATGTAAGCCCCATAAGGGGAAGCCAATGTCTGTCTTTTCACTGGTTCTCAAAGTACAATCTAAGTATAATAAAATCACGTAATGCTTAAGACATAAAAAGGTTTTAAAGAATAATGCAGTGGGCATCCACGGACTCACCACCAGGTTAACGATATGGCGTATTATTAAATTATAGTTGAAACTCTCTGTGGAGCTTTCCCAAATGTACTTACTTCCTAAAGTAACCATGTGCTCTGTCTCTCTTTAAAAATTATATACTTATATCTTTATAATCAATATATAGTATTATTTTGCATTTAAAAAATTGAATTTTTATAAAAATGTTCATATGTATATATTCCTCTGCAACTTACACTTATGTTTGTAGATTCAACTAGGTTGATATATGAAGCTTCATCTATATATGAAGTTCATTCATTTCCACAGCTAAATTTATTCTATTGTAATAACTATACCAATATTTTTTCCTTCTCTGCTGATGGACATTTAAGTTGCTTCCATTTATTTTCACATAGTCCAAATGCATATGAGCTTTAGAATGACCAATTTACACTGTTAATTAATTTTTACATGTGTTGTTGCTAATCTATACTTTTCCCATCTTGTTACAGTTCATTTTCTGAAAAATTTTAATGCAGGACCTTATATTTTGCCCCAATTTTATTTCATATTTAAATTTTCCAGGTAGATTTTTCACTTAATCTATCTTGTTAGCTTCATGTAATTTTTCAGCTTGTCAAATTTTTTGGATTGTAATTTAACCACCCAGTACTTTGATTCTCCTTCCATCTTAATGTTATTCATAAATTTGACAAGAAATACTTCTATACACTTATTTAAGCCATTGATAAGAATTATCTTGAATATTAATAGGACCTGTTACACGATGAAGCAGAGTCTCTAATTTACAATGGTGTGGTTTGGATTTACCACAGGTCAAAGCAAAACTAGTGAATTTAGATTTGAGCAACTAGATTTGAGGAGGTAAAATATATGCTACTTTAAACTACCACAGAGTCAAGAAAGATCCTGGGACTGAAAGCTGTGCCTCTGGATTCTCTCCCAAGTACGATCATTGAGTTGGATTAGTTGGTCAGATGAATGAGTGAGAATTTAGGGCAATGGAGTAAAGACAAAATCATGCTGTGTTTTTTCACCTTAGATTTACTTCTAATATATCACACCTTTTTTTTTCTTTTTTAAGCTGTTTTAAGCTTTTTAAAGCTGTTTCTGAGTTTAAGACTCTTCTACCTATCAACCACAAGGAGGAGCTATGGTCTAACAAGGAGGAAGCTTGCTTCTTCTGGTCGGAAGTGGCGGCTCAAAAGACAGTTTTTTTGTTTTTTTTTTTTCAGAAAAGAGGCCACATCTTGGAAAATGATCTTTATCAAAAATGACACATATAATAATTTAAATGTGTAATCTAGTCTTTATTTTCAAGAGGAAAAGAAATAAGACAATTGTATGTAACTCAAATAAATCCCTTTCCACTAAGAAAAAAGTGGAAGTTTTCATTTTCAATTGGTTAGATCTATGGAAAAGACCAATGGCTCATTCTTTAATTCTTCACCGAGAACCATAGGCTTTACAGTGGACAGGGATCTCAGCATCATGTGGTTTATTTCTTTGCCATCAGGCATTCAGATATTAAGTTTTTAAGAAATACAGTATGGGCTCAATAACCATTTATTGATTGAATGAATGAATGACCATGAATGATCATTAATGTAGGCCAGGTAGGTTAAGTTGACCGTGGGTGAACAAGAAGTCAGCCAGTGGGATAAAGTTTTGAGAAGAGGAGATTTCTAATGCCTTGGATTATACATCACATACAAAAATCACGTTGTCCCTTCTGTCTTCTCTGATTAAGTATAGTCTAAATGTTAGTTAACAAACTATTTTTAGCCATGTTCAAAATGTAGTAGTCTGCTTTAGAGTACAGTGAGCTTCCAGCCACTGTACATATATAAGTGGAGGCTGGCACAATCCACTTGTTTTGGAAGGTTGTAGAGGAGATTCCTGAATTAGATGTAACTTTATATTTTTTTAATTAAAAAAATTTGCTTTTTAGGTCTGTTCCTGCCCTATATGGAAGTTCCCAGACTAGGGGTTGAATTGGAGCTGAAGCTGCCAGCCTACACCACAGCCACATGGGATCTGAGCTGTGCGTGTAACCTACATCATAGCTCAGGGCAATGCCAGATCCTTAGCCCTCTGAGCAAGGCCAAGGATTGAACCTGTGTCCTCGTGGATAGTCAGGTTCGTAACCTGCAGAACCACAATGGGAACTCCAGATGTAACTTTAGAATAGGTGATCTTGAAGATTCTTTTCACTTTTTTTTTCCACTTTTTTTAGGGCTGAACACGAAGCATATGGAGGTTCCCAAGTTAGGGGTGGAATTGGAACTACAGCTGCTGGCCTAAGGCACAGCAATGCAGGATCCGAGCTGCGTCTGTGACCTACACCACAGCTCATGGCAACACAGGATCAAACCCACTGAGCAGGGATCAAACCCACAACCTCATGGTTCCTAGTTGGATTCGTTTCTGCTGTGCCACAATGAGAACTCCTCTTTTCATTTCTAATATTTTATTTTATTTCATTCTGTTCTATTCATTAATATAAAAATAATTTAAGGGGCATAATTTTAAACATATAGAAAAGTAGCAAGAATTTTACAGTAAGTATACATATACTCACCACACAGATTCTACCACTAACATTTTGCTATCATTGCCTATCACTTATCTATCCATCTCTCGTTCTTTTTTTTTTTTTTTTTGGTACATTTCAAAGTTAACTGTAGACATCAATAGATTTCTCCTTACCCATTTCAGCACATATTATTTGTAAGTAGAGTTCAATATTTATTTAGTTTTTTTAGGTAAAACTTTCACCAGAAAATGCAGAAATCTTAAGTGAAGATTTGCTGAATTTTGACAAGTGAATACACCTGTGTAACCTAAATTCTCCTCAGATAGAGAGCATTACCATCACTCTAGAAGTTTCCCTCATGTCTCCTTTCAGTCAATTCCTGTCCCCAACCCAGAGGTAACCACTGTTCCTTTTTTTTTTTTTTTAATATGGTAGATTTCCTGTTGTAGAACTTAATACAAATGAAAGTACACCATGAACTTTTTGTAACTAGCTTCTCTTAGCATATTATTTTTGAAATTCATCAGTCTTATTGCCTGTATTGGTAGTATGTTCCTTTTATTTTTGACCAGTATTCTGTTGTATAAATACACTATAGGACTTTTTAAAAATCTGTTGATTTTTGATGAGAGGGAGATTCTAACTTTAAATACCGCTTAGGTGAAATGTTATCCCCCTAGAAAAACAATTCCATTTTTCTCATTTGTAGATCTGTGTTACAGAAAACTGAACTCAATTATTTCTACACTTTGAATTTCATCAAATAAAACCTGTGAAAATTAAAAAAAAATTAATTCTTCTATTCATGGAATTTAGGTTTTTTTCCCCAGCCCTCAGTTATTACAAATAAAGTTGCTGTGAACTTTTTTGAAGTAGTATTTTTTATGGACATGCTATAAAAATGTCCATAAAAATAGTAAAAATACATAAAATACTAAAAATACACACAAATGTCCATATACTTTTTTTATCCCTTGAGTAAATACCTAGGTGTGGAATTGCTAGTTTGTAGGTACATGTACACTTTTTTTTTTGATAAATATTATTTTCTTTTTTAGAAACAAGTAACTGTTGACTACCTATGATTTGTCAGGAACTGTGCAAAGTAATGGGGATACAGTTATAAAGACTAGTCATTCTCCAGTATGTATCATGTTTTCCCCCATTGGTTCAATGGATTTTATTTTATTTTTAAAAAATTTCATTGATGTATAGTTCACTTACAATGTGTTAATTTCTGCTGTATGGGCAAGTGACTCAGTTATACATACATATATTCTTTTTCATTATGGTTTATCACAGCATACTGAATATAGTTCCATGTGCTGTACAGTAGGACCTTGTTGTTTATCCATCCTATATATACTAGTTTGCCTCTGTTCACTTCAAACTCCCAATCCCTCCCCCCACCCTCCTCCCACTTCACAACCATGTCTGTTCTCTCTGTGAGTCTGTTTTTGTTTCATAGATATGTGGGTTTGTGTTATGTTTTAGATTCCACACATATGTGATATTGCACGGTATTTGTCTTTTTCTTTCTGACTTATTTTGCTTAGTATGATAATATATTATTTTAAGGTTTTCTTTTATGAAGTTGATGATGTACATTTTCTAAATTATTTTATGCTTTTTATTTCAAAATAATAGGCCTCATTGGAGACTCTTCCCGTTATTACACAGTGGTTAAGAACACAGGCTCTGGAGCCAGAATATTTGGGTTCAAATTCTAGTTCTACCTCATAGGCGTGTGATCTGGAAAAAGCTACTTAACCTCTCTATGTCCCAATTACCTCCTGTTATAGCTTCTTGTACATACCTCTAATACCACTTATTTAATTACATTGCAATTATTTTCACATATATTTGTTTCTTCCACTAGACAGTGGACTTCTTGAATACAAGCCCAAATCTTATGTATGTAGTGTTAGTACCAAACAATACACAAAATAGCAAGTGCTCAGTAAATGTTAGGTGAGAAAATGACTTAGTAAGGCTCTGAGGGGTTAAGACATAGTTCTCAACAAGCGTCTATAAGAAAATAAATGAGAAGCCTGGGGTAGGAAACTCTATAAACACATGCTATCACATTATTGAGGATTTTTTTCTATCAGATTATCAGTGTGCAGGGCAGTGAGCTGAAGAGATGGAACAAAGGACAAACATATTTTGGAAGTGGGATACAGGACAGAGCACCGCCCTAAGGCAGTCTGAGCCCTGGCAGAAGGGGAGAAATGGAGCAGGAGAAACAAACTTCACAATTAGTCAAGTCCTGCTTGTGCTCAAGTCCTGCCTCAACTCTGCTTTAGAGGCAACAAAAACATCTGTTGAATTCTTGTTATCCTTGGATTGAAGTAGATTCTATAAATTGAGGAGGAAGCAGTGTTCTCTTGGGGTCACTGAGCAGGCCATGGAGGAGGCATGTTCCCTCTCTCTGCTTCTCTGTTTCAACATTGAACTAATCAGAAGCAGATAATGTAAGGATGGTGAAAATTATCAGCTAATATTGAATAAAAATGTCTTGAGGTTTTTAACTTGTTTCCATGTTCATGATCCTTCACTATTGCTGAAAATCATCTTCCTGTTAGGGTTTGAAATCTCCCTGGATATTATTGCTGAGACAAAAGGTCATTTGGGGTTTCATTAGTGACAATATTTTGTTCCTTTAGAGAGCGACTTAAAGACTGCTGAAAAGAACAGCTGATCTGGAGAGTTCCCGTTGTGGCTTAGTGGGTTAAAAACCCAACATAGTGTCCATGACGATGCAGGTTCTATCTCTGGCCTCACTCAGTGGGTTAAGGATCCAGTGTTGCCATGGCTGTGTCATAGGCCTGCGGTTGCAGCTTCAATGCGACCCCTAGTTCAGGAACTTCCACATGCCTCAGGTGTGGCCATTTTAAAAAAAGAAAAGCTGATCTGGGACCAAGTATGATTATGATTATTGTTAATGTTTTTCAAGAGTTGAATATGTTCCTGAATAAGAATAATAAGGATGATAATAGATTTGTTGAGCACTTAACTATGTGCCATACCCACTGCAGAACGACTTGATATTGTTGATCTTTTTTATTCTCACAACCCTCCTATGTAGTTAGTATTGTTACACCTATTTTATTGAAAGTTGAGGCTCAGAGAAAGCAAAGAAAGAGCACGTATCAAGTATTTTATAATTTGATTTTGTTAAGTAAGTATCATTACCATCCATTTCATGGACAAGGAAACGGACCGCAAAAGACTCAGGGAACAAACGCTTATTAAATAACCTAATGTCAGTCATTCCGTTTGTTTGATTTCATAGGCTCATGACAACCCTGCCAGATAAGGTACCATCAAGTGAGAACACTGAGGCTCAGGGACGTTAAGTAATTGCCTCAAACACATACATTCAGTGAACAAAAACAGAACAGGACTGGGAGTCAAAGCAGTCACATCTTTCCTTAACCCTGTGTTACCTCAAAAATATGGTGTTCTCTCTGACACTTAATTTGTCCAGGTCACAAAGTCAGAAGTAGGGTGAAGTTTCTGCCTCCAAGTTTGGCTCTTCTTTCTGCTACATCGTGCTGCTGGTGGTTTTAGTTTGTTTTATCATTATGTGCTCTGCAAAGGTAGAGAAAACAAGGGTTTGCACATGATGAGACATTTCCAAATCCATGTGATCAAGCGACCTTGTATATTCCTTGTTGTTAGACTAAATACTGTGATAGCAAATCCTTCTGCCTTCACTTATTAATATTATGTTTTCAGCCTCTCATGTTTTTCCTTGGCTTTTTTTTTTATTGTGATAAGGTAAATTTACCAGCATAATCACTTGAAGTGTACAGTAGTTCTAGGTATATTCACATTGTTGTGAAACAGATCTCCATCCAGAACTTTCTCATCATGCAGTACTGAAAACCTACACCCACTGAACTCTAATTCTGTCCCCAAGTTCTTGGTTACCACCCTTCTACTTTTAAGTTTCTATGGATTTGACTCAAAACCTCACATAAGTAAAATCATATACTATTTATATTTCACTTAGCATAATGTCCTCGAGGTGTATCCATGTTATAATATGTGACAGGAGTTCCTCCCTTTTTAAGGCGACTTACCCTGTAACATTTTCCACCTCCTGTTACTATTAAAGAAAATAGCACAAACTGGTCTATAAGGATGTTTCCTGATATAGAGTTCCTGCAGTCTTCTTAAAGATAAGAGTGTTGCCCTGAAGAGTGAAATATGGGTAAGGAGCTCCCGCTGTGTTGCAACAGAATCAGTAGCATCTTGGGAATGCTGGGACATTAGTTCGAATGATCCCTGAACTGTCACAGTGCGTTAAGGATCTGGCATTGCCACAGCTGCGGCTTAGTTTGTGGCTGCAGATCAGATATGATCCCTGGTCCAGGAGCTCCATATGCTGCGGGGTGACCCCCCAAAAATAAATAAAATAAAAAAATAAATGAAATATAGGTGAAAGAATATGACCTAATCGCGCATTTATTACACTATGATTTGAAGACATACTGGGCAGATAGAGAATTTTCATAGTTTAAAACCCATTTCTATGCCCTGAAGGACTATGTTGCCTGTACAACTATACCTACAATATAAAGAAGTATACTTCCAAGGAATTTCACTAAAAGAATTTTAACCTCTGTTTTGAAGGCTAAATTTGCAGCTTTGGGCTTGGAGCCTAGTGTTTCTTTCTCTTTCCTGTTTGTATAGCACATGGAAAATAGATTCCCTGGGAGGTTTTAAGACTTGGTCTTTAAATGTGTGCTCAGAACAACCAAAGTACTACATTTATGTCTATTTTCCCTAAGCATAGGAGTCACCATACCTTTAATAAAATATTGTTAATGATGGCTTAAACAGGAAAGCTGTTTTATCTGCAGAATTTTAGTGTACCACTTGGACAAAAACTGATATTCCTGCAAAATGTGTTTGTCATCTATTTTGTTTCTTTTCTATTTGTGTTTTGAGATACCTTTTCAGCTTCCTCTGGAGAATTTATATCTGTCTAATCAATCAATAGAGAAGACAGTCTATTTTTAACCATGAAAAAAAACGACCACTTGTTGAATAATTGTGTGTGGCTTGTGGGTAAGGCACAGCCCCTGAATTTCAAGGGCATCTGTCCCTAAGAAAAGAGCCACCAGCAGATGGCAATCCCCTTACATGAAATCTCCTTCCAGACAAATGGCGAGTACATCAGTAAACTGATACCCCGTGAAGTCACATGCCATTTCAGAGAAACGTGATAGCTTTGGCTGGGTAGGAACCCACTTAACTTTATCTCTCAGCTATTATCTCCTCTCTTGGTTCCTTGTGACAGTTCCCCAACTCAGCATTTTGTGTACACCTTCCCAAAGGTCAAGAATGGCTACTAGGATGGATGCTTTGAATGTGGTCCCTGGGTTTAGTGTTAGGAACAGGTGTTTTTAACAACCTCTGTTGAATGCTCTCCACAGCCACCTTGATGGAGCTATTTGCTCTACTCACCTCTGTGGGCTCCTGGGCTTGGTGAACCCATTTTGGGGATGCTAAGTGTTGAATTACAGGGACCTATGAGCAAACCTTGAGGCAGAGTATGTTGTTGATGTTTTATTTGAATAAAAATGTGGGGCTTTCTCCCCCAAAACAACAACAACAAAAAACTGTGATTTTGAATTTGATTGGTTGGTTTACCTCTTCTCTTTGCCCCTCCTTTCCTCTGTGGACTGAGCTTGATAACTTCTGCAATAATTCTGCACTCTTTTGCTTACAAAAATTGATCTGTACTGTACTGTAACCTTCCAGAAACTGGTTGAGATATGGAAACCTAAGAAATTTGAGGCCTATGGCTTATACTTTGTTTTATTTCTATGCATTTTTGACGTTATTTTATTTATTTTTAAGTCAATGAATTCTGTTACATTGATAGTTGTGCAATGATCATCATAACCCAATATGCATGTTTTAAGACTTATTCTCTTTGCAGGAAATTTTCTCTCATCTTACACTTTTTCATTAATAGATATGTTTGAAGATGCTTTTGGCTGCAAGAGAAAACCCATCTTAAATTTGTTTAAATAATAAGGATATTATTTTCTACAATAGAAAATCCTGAGGGAGGGGAAGGGAGTGGGATGGGAATGGTCTGGGAATTTGGGGTTAATTGATGCAAACTATTGTCTTTGGAATGGGTAAGCAATGAGATCCTGCTGTATAGCAGTGGGAACTATATCTGGTCACTTATGATGGAGCATGATAATGTGAGAAAAAAGAATGTATATATGTATATGTCACTGGGTCACCTTGCTGTGCAGTAGAAAATTGACAGAACACTGTAAGGCAGCTATAATGGAAAAAAAAATCATTAAAAAAAAAGAAAATCCTGAGATAAAGCTGTCTGTAGGATGAACAGTGTTATTGGACACCGAGATCCTTCTATATTTCCACTTCCTCATTCTTAGCTTTGCTCCATCTTTAGGTTCCTTCTTTTTCCCTTTTTTTTTTTTTTTGCTTTTTAGGGCCACACCCACAGCATACGGAAGTTCCCAGGCTGCAGGTGGAATCGGAGCTACAGCTGCTGGCTTATACCACAGCCACAGCAACTCGGGATCTGGGCTGCGTCTGTGACCTACACCACAGCTCATGGGAACACTGGATCCTTAGCCCACTGAGCATGGCCAGGGATCAAACCGGCATTCTCTTGGATCATAGTCGGGTGCATTAACTGTTGAACCACAAAGGAAACTTCCCATTCTTAGGTTCCTTATTGATCATAATGTGGTTTCTAGCAGTTCAGCATCATCCAGGAGAAAAGACTTACTCTGTAACCCCCAAACCCCAATAGGCTTATGCATCTTTGAACCAACTACTAGCAAGGGGCTAGGAATTGGTATGTTTGGCTAGGAATTGGAATCATTTAGACTGGAATGAAGGTTAAGGAGAAATCCACAATGTTTACTGCAGTATCAATGGAACTCATTTGTACTTCAAATCTGTTTTAAAGTTCATCTATAAGCTCTTTGAGTCTCTGTGAAATTTGAGGAACAAAGTCTTAAAAGAACAGCCATCTTTACGGAAAGATTAATTAAAGCCTTTTATATGAATGAAACATTTCGAGTCTAAATTCGCAGAGTTTGGGGCAGGTCAGTAACTGAAAAATGTGTCAATATGTCTGTCCTTTCCAGAAATTACTCAATGCATTATATGATCTGTGAAAAGCAGGTTTTTACTTTAATAATCTTGATATAAAAGAATAACTTCAGATTTTAAAGGAAATATCTATAAATAATATTCTATAAATCTGATAAAATGATAGCATTCAACTTTTATTTTCTGGGCCTTAGTTTCCAACTGAGTAAGGGAAGGACTGGGTGATTTTTCAACTTTTAATAAGGATATAATTAAAAATAAGTATTTCTTTGTATTTAAACATTCAGTTTTTAAATTGAAGTATAGTTAATTTATAATGTTTCAGGTATACAGCAAAGTGATTCCATTATCTATATATATAGATATGTATATATCTATCTATTTATTTTTTTTCAGATTCTTTTCCATTTTAGGTTATTAAGTTTTTACCTTTTTTTTTTTTTTTTGCCACACCCATAGCTTATGGAAGTTTCTGGTCCAGGGATTGAATCTGAACCATAGCAGCAACCCAAGCTGCTTCAGCGACAATGGCGGATCCTTAACCCACGGCACCGTAAGGGAACTCCTATTAAACATTTACATTAATAAAGAAATACTTGATCAGATTTCCATGAACTTCCTGATTAATGTACCAATCACAATATGATTTTATGCTATGTCATATTCACCAATATTTCATCATCTATTTGAGATTTTTAAGAAATGATTTGGTAGTAATTTCAAACTTAAAGAAAAATTGCAAGAACAGCACAGAAATCTCCTGTATACTCTTCACCTAGAGACCCCATTCCAGTTTTGCCCCGTTGATATCCTCTATAGCATAGGGATTCAGGAGCACCCCCCAAAGCCAGTGGTCATGTCTCTCTAGGTTCTTTCAATCTAGAACAGTTCCTCAGTGTGCCTCTGAGTTTTATATCCTTGACATAGTTTAAGGACACAGATCAGTCACTTTGTAGACTGTTCCTCAATTTCAGTTTTTCAGGTGTTTCCCCATGGTCAGCATATGCATTCAGGGCAATAATATTACATGAGTGATGCTGTATATTTTTTATCATTCCCTTCCAGTTGGATGGCACATGATGTTGATTTGCTCCCTTGCTGCTGGAGTAAACTCTGATCACTTGGTTACCATAGTGTCTCCTGGGAGTCTCCACTGTAAAATTCCTCTTTTTCCTTTGTAATTAAGTAAGTGTTTTATGTGGAAATACTTTGAAACTGTGTAAATACCTATTCCTCACCTCACCTTCACCCACAAATTTTAGCATGCATTGAAGTATCGTGCTTGACTTACACTTATTGCTATGGTGGTTCCTAAGTTATGTTTTTCTAATTCCATCATTTTTCTACATTAGTCAGTGTTATACTACAAGCAGAGCTTCCCTTTCTCCCATTTATTTATTTATTTTAAAATTGATGTCAGTGTAGATGCATTAATTCTGGTTTTATTTTATTTTTCGTTTATTTAGTTTTTTTAAGGTCCGCACCCATGGCATATGGAGCTTCCAAGGCTAGGGGTCGAATTGGAACTGCAGCCGCCAGTCTATGCCACAGCCACAGCAATGCCAGATCTGAGTTGCGTCTGTGACCTACACCAAGGCTCATGGCAATGCCAGATCCTTAACCCACTGAGCGAGGCCAGGGATTGAACCTGCGTCCTCATTGACACTAGTCAGATTCATTTCCACTTAGCCATAACGGGAACTCCTAATTACTATGTTCTTTAATAGTTTGTAATCTGTTATTGTCATTATTATTTTGGTGTCCAAATTGGCCTTAAGGTGTCCCTTCCAGCTTGCCTCCATGTCCTTTTGACGTGTCTTTTCCATTCTTTTAGCATTTCCTTATCTCTTGGTGCCAAAATATATTTCAGGATCATCTTGCACTTTCCTTGCCCAACCCTGGATTCAGCCGTTACTCCAAGAAGCCCTAGTTCCTTTTGATATACAACAGAATTTAGAAACCAAGAACTAGGTGCTGGATGTTCTCGTTGCTGTTAGGATAGCGCTGTTCCCTGGCCAGTGCTAAAAAATACATACAAGTATACACAAACCTTTACATCTATAATTATGTATTCTGAGCATATGGTTTCACATCAATAATACCAATTCCAATACAGTACCATAGGGTTCTTCTCAATTGTGAGAAAACTGGCTCCCATTATCATCAATGCTCAATATTTTGTATGCAGCCAGCGACTGACCTTGTAAGGCAGAACCTCCTTCCCTACCCCAGTACCATCTTCACGTAGGTTGTCATTATCAGGTCTAACCAGGCTGCCCATGTCACTGGTTCTAACACTATCTTCAAAAGGCACCTTGACTGAACTGCTCAGGCTGCCTTTTCTCCCCAGTTCTGATGTCATCCTCTTAAAGGCCATTATTACTGTCCTAATGGGGTCTGCCTCTTGCCTCTTTTGGACCAGATGAGAGCAAAAATAAAAAGAGAAGAATAGAGACCTAAGAAATTATGGATTAAAATAATTAACAGGGATTTGAACTAATGTTAATTAGGATGTATGCTCACAGTTTGCTATTTATTCTTTACTAGTTTTTTAAAGTTTCATATTAAAATGTACTTTAAGAGAAAATTAGCATAATCTGTTCTTCAAAAAGAAATATCCAGACATAAAGTACTATTTAAAAAGCACAGTGAAAATGATTGCATAAAGCTTGAATTTGGCATATAATGTCACAAATGCAAGTCACACACACACCTAAGCCAACTGATTAAGGCAAGCTTCCACTATGAATACCTTAAAAAATTCTGGCTTAAATTGCCTGAGTTGCTTCTTGTATGACTTTGGTTAAGTTACTTAAAAATTGTGTTCCTTAATTTCTTCATCTGTAAAATGTGAATTGTATTAGTACTTATCTTTCAGAATGATTTTGAGGATTAAATGAGTTGATAAATGTAAAATCCTTATAATAATATCTGACACCTAGTGAACAGTATCATAATTGTTTCTGATATTGTTTTATTATCAGGTGTATTGCTATATCCCTTTTTTCACAAATATTTGTCATTTGAGTGTTTACTAACATCTCTCTAACTTCTTTGAAAGTTGCCATAACAAGCCTTTTGTAGACTTTATTTACAATATTTCCTTTTTTTTATATGAACTGGCGATCAAAATTTCCTCCTCCTGCACAGGCATTCTCTTGGCAATTACTCAGCCTAGCCTCCTCACTCCCATCACTCTGCGCTGTTTTCACCTTCTTTTACACTTCTACTCGTGCATAAATGTCTAACCAAAGTTCTGAGGGCTTTGCAGAATTTAGAACTTAAGAAGATCAAATAGTTATTTTCTTGTGGGTTCTGGACTTGGCTGTGAGAAAGTTGCTTAACTATCCTGAGCCCCAAGTTTCTTCAACTATAAAATTAAGCTAAGTAATGTTGCCTCATAGGGCTACTGTATGACTGATTGGTTTTATTTATTAAAAAAAATTAAATCTAATTGATATGTATTAGTTTTAGGTATAAACACAATGGTTCAATATTTGTATATATTGTGAAAAGATCACCACAACGAGTCTAGTTAACATCCATCACCATGTATTGTTACACATTTTTTTTCTTGTGATGAAAACTTTCAAGACTTATTCTCTGAGCAACTCTCAAATGTACAATACAACATTATTAACTGAAGTCACTGTGATATACATTATATCCCCATGACATTTTATAACTGAAAATTTGTACCTTTTGACCCACTTCACTCTGTTCACCCATCCCCACCCCATCCCCATCTCTGGCAGCCACCAATCTATTCTCTGTATCTATGAGCTTGGTTTTTGTTTGTTTGTTTGTTTGCTTTTAGATTCTACATAAGTGAGATCACATGGTATTTTCCTTTTTCTGTCTGACTTACTTCACTTAGTTTAATGCTCTCAAGTATTTTCCATGTTGTTGCAATGACAATATTTCATTTTTTATGGCTGAATAATATCCCATTGAAAATATATGCCACATTTTCTTGATCCATTCATCCATCAATGGCCATTTAGGTTGGGTCCATATCTTGGTGATTATCAATAAAGCTGTGTGAACATAGGGGTGCAGATTTATTTTCAGATTAGTGTTTCATTTTCTTTCTTTTCTTTTTTTTAAAGTATAGTTGATTTACAGTGCTGTGACAATTTCTGCTGTACTCATTTTCTTTGAATAAATACCTAGGAATGGAATTGCTGAATTGTACGGTAGTTCTACTTTTAATTTTTTAAGGAAACTCTGTGCTCTTCTACATAATGGCTATACCAATTTACGTTCCCATGAATAGGACATAGGATTTGATTTTCTCCCAACACTTGTTTTTTCTTGACTTTTCGATAATAGCCATTCTAACAGGTGTGAAGTGATATCTTATTGTGGTTTTGACTTGCATTTCTCTGATGATTAATGCTGTTGAGTACTATTCATGTGCTATTGGCCACCTGTATGTCTTCTTTGGAAAAATGTCTGTTTGAATTCTCTGCTCATTTTTTTTGACTGCACCTCTGGAATATGGAATTTACAGGGTCAGGGACTGAACATGTGCCGCAGTAACCACCTAAGCCACATCAGAGAGAACCTCAGCTCCTTAACCCACTAAGCCACTGGAGAAATTCCTCTGTGCTCAATTTTAATTTTTTTTGAGTTGTAAGAGTTCTCTATATTTTTAATACTATCTCCTTATCATATCAGATATATGGTTTGCACGTATTTTCTCCCATTCAGTAGGTTGCCTTTTCATTTTGCTGAGTGTTTCCTTTGCTGTTCATAAGATTTTTTTGTTTTATGTAGTCTCATTTGTTTACTTTTGTTTTTTGTTGCCTTTGCTTTTGGTGTCAAATCCAAAAAATAATTGCCACAACCGACGTCAAGAAGCCTGTTGTTGCCTTATGTTTTCTTCTAGGAGCTTTATGGTTTCACATTCAAGCCTTTAATCCACTTTGAGTTACTTTTTGTGTATGGTGTAAGGTTCAGTTTTAATCTTTTGCATGTGGCTGTTCAGTTTTCCTAACACCATTTATTGAAGAGATATACATTCCTTTTGGTTTTTTTTTTTTTTTGGACAATTTATACTGCATTGATTAAAAATAATGAAATACACAACAAAGTACAAAGTCAAAATAAAGGGAGGGAAGTTGTCAATATTTGACGTCTTAGGTAATCTAGCACACATCTTAAGGAGGAACTTCTATTTATTGGTATCCCATTCATTATTCTGTCCTCCAGATTATTAACATATTAGTTGGCTCTAGGGTTTGATTCAAGACTTAAGCAAAATTCTAACAAATCCGTTAGTCATTTAGAAAGATTATGCATTTCACAATAGCATCGGAACATGTTCCTTGTGCTTAGTTAGTCCCTGCCCCAGGGACCAGGGATATATCCCTATTATATATTCTTAAAACCTTTGTCATAAATTAATTGGTCATATGTACGTGGGTTAATTTGTGATCTGTCTTTCCTGTTCTGTTGGTCCATGTGTGTTACTGTGTGGTTTAAATGAGACAATTTGATAAAACACTTGGCACAGTGGTCAAAAAATGTTAGCTATGATTATGATACCAGATTGGAGGTGTTGATCCCAGTCTTCTCTACTTTGGCTTTCTTCTTTCTTTTTGTGTGCTTTTCTTCCACATCTTAAATATTTGAGAAAAGTGGATATATGCAACTTCAAACAGTTGTAGGTTAGTAGTGTCTATGAGAAAAACTGAAATTTTGGATGTTTTAGAGTGAGATGGTGAATTTAGGATCGTGGAATCCGAGACAGACAACCATTGAGAGCCAGTATAATGTTTTTAAGGGCACAGACTCTGGAGCCAGACTGCCCTGGTTTTGATCCTAGTTCTTTCACTCACTAGTTGTGTAATCTTGGGCAATTTGCCTAACCTCCCTGTGCATCAATTTCCTTACCTGTAAAGTGGGGTTGATTAAAAAAAACTTATTTCATAAGACTGTTGTAGAATTCACTAAATTTAAATATGTGTAAGTACTAGGATGGGTGTTTAGTGCTTCACAGGCAGTGTGTGCATGTAAGTCATTCAACTACTGATCTCTCCATGAACATGTGAGGTTTCCTGTGATTGTAACCATTTGTTCTTAATTTCCTGTTGTTTAGATGTTTTTTCCTTTGAATGTAGGAAGTTGAACTTTTGTAGTATACGTATTACCTAAATATTATAATTATACCCATATTACAGTTATGTATATAATTTAGTTTTCTTCCTTATCCATTCTACTAATGCGATATGATCACTGATAGTGTGAGAGACCTTTTCTCTTTAGCCATCATCCATAGGAACAAGTGAGACGGGCGTGGTGGCAAAGCACATCACTCATGTGGTTCACTGAAGGATGTCTGGATGGCTGAGAAGCTGTGCTAGATGTTTCTCCTTACCTCCGTGTGACTCAGATGCTTAAAGAGCTGTGGAGAACTGAGTCAGCTGGATGCTTTGGCTCAGTCCATCTTGTTTGTGGCATAAAACCCCACATAGTCTTTTAAATCACTGGTGCTTTTTTTCCTTTTTCATGGTCACATATGCAGATTTATTTTATTTTATTTTTATTATTATTTTTTTATCTTTCCCTAGGGCTGCACTCGGGGCATATGGAGGTTCCCAGGCTAGGGGTCTAACAGGAACTGTAGCCTCCAGGCTACGCCACAGCCACAGCCACAGCAACGCGGGATCCAAGCCACATCTGCAACCTACACCACAGCTCATGTCAACGCCAGATCCTTAACCCACTGAGCAAGGCCAGGGATTGAACCTGCATACTCATGAACACTATGTCAGGCTCTCAACCTGCTGAGCCACAACAGGAACTCCTGGATATTTTTAAACTTCTCGTTTTCCCAGCAGCTATTTGCATGCATAAACAGTCACTTGGACTTGCACATGCTACTACTTACACTTTGGCTTTGCTTTGAATGCATAAAATTGCCAACCAATATTTATTGAGCACCTACTATGTGCCAGGTAATAAAAGATTTTAGTTTATGATCGGTAGATTTGTATTTTTCCCCTATAATCTTATAACTTAATGATAATTATGAAAAAAATTTAATCTGTTTCAGCTTAGTTTTAAATATCTTGGAGATTAAAAGTTTGAAAATGTGAAAGGAAAAAGAAATCCTTTTCTTCTTGAATACTCTGTGGCAAATGCTGCATTTTAAGAATCCTCTTAGCCTTTTCACCCTGCTTTCCCACTGTGTGCCCAGAATAATTGATTATCCATGAATGATTCCGCGAGCATTGCAGCAAAAAGGGCAGAAAACAATGGACAAAGATAATGAAATTCCCCACTTTGCTTTGCTTACCTTTCTCTTTCCAACTAACCTAAGTTAATAAAACTTCACATAAAAGCCTTTGAAATTTCATCATGGGGTTTGTGAAAGAGGTGAAAGTTGACCTAGAAGCGCTTGACCTATAACTTGGCGGCTACTGAAAGTCTAGCCTCATAACTCAGAGGTCCAGTGACAGCTCTCCCTATAAACTCAGGTCTTCATTTCACCGACATTTTCAGGTTTAGTCTCCTTGAAAATGCTTAACAAAAGTGGAACATATCATTTCTCTGCTTGGGATAGCAATGGTGATGTTTATGGAACCATTTGCTGTCTCAGGGGTAATCTCCGGATAATTTGGATTAACCTCTTCAGGTCTCTAGATACCCGGTTACCCAGGGTGGATGATCTTCAGAATAACCTTTCCAGATCTTAAAGTTTTAACCCTAGCACCGTATTTTATCAAAAAACTTTCAACAGAAATTCATTGAAAACTATCTGAGTAGGCTTACTTCAACCCGTCTGGTCTGAAAGTGCTTCATCCACAGACCATAATATCTGTCTGTAAATAATCCTAATTAGAAAGCCGGACATGCTGACATATTTTGTTTAATTTTTTCACAGGACAGTTGTTATGTATCAGAGTGTCTCACTCCTCATATTTGTTGAGGCTTTGGAATTGCTTACCTAGAAAAAAGGGAGGAGGGCTTTTGTTAGTTTATTTGCTGGTGGAAAGAGTTTGCTTAAAGGAGTGAGGAATTTTCCCCAAGGAAGAATTTGTCTTTTGGACTGACAGCAGAAAGAATCTTTCATTTCTACTGATCCAAAGTCCGTGTGTGTGTGTGTGTGTGTGTGTGTGTGTGTGTGTGTGTGTGTGTAGGAAAGGGAAATCAGATGCCCTCCCAAGGTGGGATCAGTCCTGAAATTTTGCCCCACTCCAGATATCTGCTCTTTTAAAATCTAATTTTGTGTTAATAATAAATTACTTCTTAGTATTATAAGGCTAGAGCTTATAGTTCCAGAGCAAGGCTATGAATTTCACTGTCTGAAAATTAAAAAATAGAAAAATAAAATAAACGAGCAGCTGTGATTGTAATGGGATGAGAAGGTGAGCCCAGGTGATTCACTGAAGTTTATGTGGAAAATCTTTGTCCGACTTGAATGAGTTTAAAGTGGTGGAGCAGAGCAAGGGTGGATAATAAAACTAATGTCATATCTGTAGTGGTTGGAGTACTTTGTGGTCTCAGTCAAAAGGGATGAGAGAAGAAAAACTCACTGTGCTTCTGAAGGTGAGCTGTCAATAAATTTTACCCAGTGCACACTCATTTGTTTCTGAAAACGAGAGTCTGAAAGTAAGCACTTGAGGTTGACCGTAAGGAAATGTTGGCCTCAATTGAAGTCCTGGGAAGTCAGAGGTGCTCCTTAGGGTACTTTTTCACATGTAGGGTCAAGGAAAGTATTGAGGTTGTCTTGTTCAAAAAGTAAGACCCTATTGGGAGCTCCTGTTGTGGCTCAGTGGTTACAAATCCGACTAGGAACCATGAGGTTGCAGGTTCGACCCCTGTCCTTGCTCAGTGGGTTAAGGATCCAGCGTTGCCATGAGCTATGGTGTAGGCTGCAGACACGGCTCGGATCCTGCGTTGCTGTGGCTGTGGCTATGACCAGCAGCTACAGCTGCTGTTAGACCCCTAGCCTGGGAACCTCCATATGCCGCGGGTGCGGCCCTAGATAAGGCAAAAAAGACAAAAAAAAAAAAACACCCTATTGCTCATTTACTTTATAAAATAATCTCAGAGTAGCTGAGTGGTTTTAGCCAAGTCATATAACCTTGCTGGGCTCCAATTTTCTTGCTTTTCTTATTTTATCCTCAGATCCTAGTGCAGTGGTTGGCAGATAATAGAAATAAAAATGATATATGTTATAAATGAGGAAGCGTGGATTGCTAATTTAGAATTACAATTTGGAGTTCTAACTTTTAGAATGTCTTTCAGTTCTAAATTCTGTGCTTCGTGTGTAGTAATTTGGTTTCTTTATTCTTTCAACGAGGAAAATTGTGTCAAGATCCTTTGCAAGGTTATGATGAGAATTAAATAGTGTGTAATTTTTCAAGATACAGAGATCCTACAGAAAAGAAAAACCAAGACCACGTCTTCTTTCCTTTCAAATAGTTATGATAATTTTTATTAATATTTTGCATTGATCAAATACCACAATTATATCAGGTACTATAGAGAAAACAGAACCTTCCTAGCAGGTTCATAATCTGAATATAATTTTAAGGCACTGGTATTAGCAACTGAGTTTAGAAATGACTGCATGCCAGTGTTTGAGAGAATTGGGTCACACATATTTTAGCACAAGAAAGAATCAGACTGTCTTTTTTTTTTTTTATAAATTTTTTCTTCATCTTTTTTTAGGGCCGCAACCGCGGCATATGGAGGTTCCCAGGCTAGGGGTCTAATTGGAGCTGTAGCCGCCGGCCTATGCCACAGCCACAGCAATGCGGGATCCGAGCCACATCTGTGACCTCCACCACAGCTCACTGCAACACCAGCTCCTTAACCCACTGAGCAAGGCCAGGGATCAAACCCGCAAACTCATGGTTCCTAGTTGGATTCGTTTCCGCTGCACCGCAATGGGAACTCCCGAATCAGACTGTCTTTTGCTCACACATGGCCAGAGGGAAGAAAATTCTCTAAAAGTGAGGCTTTTGCATTGCTTTTTATCTCTGTGGTTTGGCATGGCAGCCACCATTTTATGGTCTCAAAAAATGTGAAAGCCAAGTACTTGGTGCTCCAGGCCTGGTGATTGACTATGTGAGGGTCAATCATCCACCTTGTTCCTCAGTTTATCCACTTTTGAAAAATTAATAGTTGTATTTACATCATCAGTTTATTGTGGCAATTCATCATGAATAACTGTACAACAGTCTGAGAAAGTCCTATTTCTGTGACAACTCTGTGGATGTTACATATTTTCCAAGCATGTGAAAAGAGCAAAATAAATTAGGAACTCATATTTACTAAAATATTCCAAGGGGAACTTGAGCCATGTGATTTTTTTTTTTTTTTTTGTCTTTTTAGGGCTGCAACTGCACCATATGGAGATTCCCAGGCTAGGGGTCTGATAGACGCTGTAGCTGCCAGCCTACGCCACAGCCACAGAAACACCAGATCTGAGCCGCATCTGCAGCCTACACCACAGCTCACAGCAGTGCTGGATCCTTAACCCACTGAGCAAGGCCAGGGATCGAACCTGTGTCCTCATGGATATTAGTCAGATTCGCTTCCACTGAGCCACGATGGGAACTCCAGTCATGTGATTTTTATCACTTATTCCTTTGCTAAACATCTTGCTAACAGAAGAAAAGAAAAGAGAAATAAAGGGGAGATCACCTGTTTATCTACTGGCAATGAAAAGGGGTATCATTTGTAAAAATCTCCCCAAAGCATGATATTTTCTTCAACCATAAGAATGCGTTATTTGAAAAGTGTTAGTGTATGCCCCAGATTTGTCCCAATTACGCATAGGGACTCCAAGTAACATTTTATGCCTTACACTTTACTTGTAGAGAAACTGAATTAATAAAGAAATAATATTATATGGGAAAAATCCAAGAGTCAGATGTTGGGTAATGATTTACATTAATTTTTTTCATTCATTTATCTCTTTATTCATTCAACCAATCTTATTAATTTCCAGATACTGAGCTAGGTGGTGAGGATAAAAAGATAAGCAGTTTCATGTTTTTAAATTTAATTTCTTCCTTATTAACATTTATAATCTTTACTTCAGTAAATAACAGGGTTTATAATGATTTATTCTCATATTTCTGTTAATATGTACATTTTTCATTATTTATCAAGAAGTTTATTTTCTACCAGAGATTCCTATGAATGAGGAAATCTTTGACTACTCTCTAATTAGTAGAACTATATACAAATTAAGATATAAACAATAAAGAGTTCCCGTTGTGGCTCAGTGGTTAATGAATCTGATTAGGAACCATGAGGTTGTGGGTTCAATCCCTGACCTTGCTCAGTGGGTTAAGGATCTGGTGTTGCCGTGAGGTGCGGTGTAGGTTGCAGACATGGCTCGGATCCTGCGTTGCTGTGGCTATGGCATAGCATTAGCTACAGCTCTGATTAGACCCCTAGCCTGGGAACCTCCATATACCACGAGTGTGGTCCTAGAAAAGGCAAAAAGACAAAAAAAAAAAAAAGAAGTAAACAATGAGATATTAACATAGAGCATGGTGTTTGCTAAAGACTCTCCATATTGCAAACAGAAGAAAAATTTAAGATTAGTTCTAGATTTATGTTGTATTTTGCCAACAGTTGAAGTAGAAGAGAATGACTTTTTCCTAATAGTTCCAACCAAAACATAAGAATTGAGTTTCTGCCTCTTGTGCCTTGGGTCACAAACCCATTCTTGGAGATGGGCTAGTGCCAGTCTCACCCAACCAACATGAGCTGAGAAAGAGGAAAATCAGACTTCTGTTGTTAGAAAGAGAGGGTGTGATTACAGCTGTCCATGACATTACTTTCAGCAATATCCAGTATCTACAAAAGTCCTGTTTGTCCTCTGCCTTATATCTCAGTGGAGGACTCCAATTCAGCCTCTTCTCTCTCACCCCAGCACACATACTTTTCCCTGTCTTACTTACACATTTGAGTTTTCTCATTAGCCTCTTTATGAGACCATGGTTTACAACCAGGGATTTTTAGGACTGTGAAATCCTTAAGTGGAGAATGTTTGCAGTTATAGCAAGAAATCGCTCTGTGCTCTTTGGCCGTGTGGCCTGCCTTGGTGTGAAGACACGTATTCTTATGTCACCCAAATCGCTTGATATCAATATAAAATCAAATTTTATAGAGCAGGGTACGCATTTCATATTGTCTTCATCAATAATTTTTAATACCACATGTCTTCTTAAAGAACAAGCATTGCAAATCTGTATAAATTATATTAGAAATCATTTTTCATTTGAAAATTAAACTTTGTATCCAACTAGATGGTTATACTTAATTTAATGGATTTCTGAGTGTTCAAAAATAGTTCACATCTGCCAATGAATTCATAAGGGAATCTGTATATCAAAACAATCAGAACAGTAAGAAACTTTGAAAGATAAATTTGCATGAGAATGCAAGGTCAGTATATCCATTAAAAAAAAAATCTGTGGCGTTATTTAGTTAAGTTTCATTGTATTGCTGACAGTAATTTATTTCTGAATGAATTTCTGCATTGCCAAAGACTAAAACTCTGTAGCTAAACTAGCCCTTGTCATTGAATAATTAAGATACAAAAATCATTATCTAGTTTTAACTTAAAACCTCTTATTGGGAGAGTTCCTGTTGTGGCTCATCAGGTTAAGAACCCAACACAGTGTCCATGAGGAAGTGGATTTGATCCCTGGCCTTGCTCAGTGGATTAAGAATCTGGCATAGGCCTGCAGTTGCCGCCTTGATTCGATCCCTAGCCTAGGACCTTCCTTATGCTGCAGGTGCAGCCATCAAAACAAAACAAAACAACGAAACAAAACAAAACTCTTATTGGGGAGTGTAGAACCTGAGTTCAATTCCTAGTATATTAGTAAACTATAAATATAAGGGAAGAAAAACTCAGAAGGTTTTATGTAGAACATAATAGGCACACAAACACCTGAAAACATTTAGCAGAAAAATTACAACACAGTATGAAGATAATACTCTTAGAGCTTTATGAATTCCATACTCTGAAATAATGTATAAAGTGTTAGAAGTATTCCTACTATCTGAACTTTTGGAACGACTGAGGAGTTCCCATCGTGGCTCGGTGGTTAATGATTCCAACTAGGAACCATGAGGTTGAGGGTTTGATCCTTGGCCTTGCTCAGTGGGTTAACGATCCAGTGTTGCTGTGAGCATTGCTGTGAGCTGTGGTGTAGGCTGCAGATGCGGCTCGGATCCTGTGTTGCTGTGGCTGTGGTGCAGGCCGGAGGCTACAGCTCCAATTAGACCCCTACCCTGGGAACCTCCATATGCTGCGACTGCAGCCCTAGAAAAGGCAAAAAGACAAAAAAAAAAAAAAAAGAATAACTGAGAAGTCTGTTAAGTCTTGGGTACAAGTAAGAATTTCAGAAATTTTTCTTTATCAGAAGATTTATTCTTAGCAAGTGGGTGGGTGGGCCAGCACCCCTTTTCTTCCTTGACTTTCACATGGATTTGGCTCTTGGTTTAATCTCTCCAGCATGAAAAATGGTCCCTGGGTTTATATCAATAAAATTCTCTTCTTTGAAGAAATCTGGACAATCATACTATGTAAACTCCCTAAAAGGAATAAATCTATAACTGACACAGATTCCAGAAGGGTGGTTGAAACTTTCATGAATGAGGACTCTGATTTGACAAAAACTACAAGAGTAACACCGTCACTAGGAAAGTCTAATTTTGTGTCTTAACTGTGAGTGTTGCATTCGATTCTCTTCTAGGGACAACTTTGTGAGCAGGTTTCCTCTCAGATCCATTGTAATGCCTTCCATTTTGTTTTTCAGTGGAGTGACTTGAGGAAATGACTGCAAATACTCATTACTGTAGGATATTGTTTTCCTTTTCCATTTTCATTTCCTTTCTGTTTGATTTTTTTAAGTCGCTTTGTGTTTTTTACAACTTTTTTTTTCTCTTTGTAATACATACTGGAGACATTTTGAGATCTGGATTATACAACATTCTAACTAAAATAATGCAGTACTGAAACGTGATGAATGCACATTTTATTCTTTCCTGGTGGCCTAGTGGTTAAGGATTTGGCATTGTCACTGCTATGTCTTATTGTCACTGCTGTGACTTGGGTTCGATCCCTGGCCTGGGAACTTCTGTGTGCCATGGGACTGGTCCCCCAAATTTTCTTTCTTATTGCATGTATAATAAGAGTTACCATTTTTACCATTTTAATGTGCCAGGCATAATGCTAACAACTTTAACTTTATAAAAAGTCCGAGGCAAATAGTTCTATCCTCATTTTACATATTAGATGACTAAGCCTAAGGTAGTTTAAGTATCTTGATGTTAGCTACAGATTTTTTGTAGATGCCCTTTATCAGGTTGAGGAAGGTCTCTTCTTTTCCCACTTTGCAGAGAGTTTTTATCATCAATGTTGTGTTTTGTCAAAGGCTTTTTTCCTTTATCACTTGATATAATCTGTGATTTAAAAAAATTTTCTTAATGGTGAATTACATGAATATTTGATTGATTCTCAAATATTAAACTAGTTTTAAATTCCTTGGGTAAACCCCAGTTTTATCCTAATATATTTTTATATGTTACTGGGTGCAATTTGTTAATATTTTGTTGAGGATTTAATAAAGCATTTGTGGTCATAAGGACACTGGTCTGTAGTTTCCTTATAATGTCTTATTTCTGATTTTGGTATCAGTGTTATGTTAACCCATAAAATGAATTAAGAAGTTTTTCTTTTTGTTTTTTTTCCATACCTGCAGTATGTGGGAATTCCTGGGTCAGGAATTGAACTCATACCATAGCAGTAGCAATGCCAGATCCTTAATCCACTGCACCACAACAGAACTCCGAGAAGTATTTTCTCAACTCATTTTCTGGAAGAGATGGTATGGAATTGATATTATTTCTTAAAATATTTGGTAGAAATGCTTTCTGATGAGAATTTTGCTGTCAAAAATTTGTTCCCTTGTATGTAGTATGCTATTTTCTGTGGTTGCTTTTAAAATTTAAAAAATTTATCTCTGTTGTACAGCAAATTGGTCCTTATGTGTCTGTGCATGCTTTTCTTTCAATTTATTCTGTTTGGGGTTTGCTGAGCTTCTTTAATCTCTGAATTTATGACTTCCAAGAAATTTCTTCAAATATTTCTTTCTGCATCTATCTCTTTCTTCTGTCCTTCAGGGATTTTAATGACACAAACAAAAAACAGCAGGAAAAACAAAGAGGAAAAAGTGGGTGTCTCTTATACTTTTTAGCTCACTGGGATTCCCTTTTTCCAGTGCTCTCCCCAGAAAACCAACTTTTTTTTCAGAGGTTTTGCTTCCTCTTCCCACTACTCAGTTTTGCCTTGGGGTTACCCTGCAGTTGAAGCTGTATGACAATGGAGAAAATAAAACTACAAAACTCGCTTTTATTATAGTTCATTCTTTAAGCTTTGGCTCCCTTGTGCATTTTGGTTCCAATTTTTAGTTCTTCATGGTTCCTTTGTAGTTGTTTTTTTAACTTGCCAAGAGTTTTTAGTTGCAATAGTGGGAGAGAGGGGCTGTAGCAGGAGCAAGAAGCAAATCTGAAGTATCACCTTTGATTTTTTAAAAAAATTAATAATACATCTTGCAGATACTTCTGCATCAACACATACAGATTTACTTTGTCTGTTTTAAAGTGACAGAGCACTCCATTTAATGGATAGATCATAGTTTATTTAAAAAGTTGTTGATACATTTTTTGTTATTACTAAAGCTGAGACAACATTTTCTTGCATGTACCTTGGCATATTTTTGAATGTATATCTGTAGGGGAAATTACTAACTAGAGAATAATAGTTCAAAAGATATGAACACACACATCCACAACAAGTGCCTGAGAATGACTATTTCTCCACACCCATACTTGACAAGAAACAAAAATATTTACCTTCTAATAAGTGAAAAAGTTGTCTTTTTGAACCTGCATCCTCATGGATACTAGTCAGATTTGTTTCCGCTGTGCCACAATGGGAACTCCTCTTGCTGTTTTGACTTACATTTCTTTTTAGAGTGGTCAAGGAAGGCTGAGCATTTTTTTTTTTAATAACTTATTGACCATTGTGTTCCTTTTTCTTATAACTGCTTAGGCTTTGTGTTTAGTTAGAAAGACTAACCCCACCCCTGCCCCACTCAAATATTAAATAAGTTCACCGAGATCTTCCACTGATTTCTGTATGATTTTATTCAGTCTACATTCTTAACTACTGGCAGCCAGTGCAAAAACGGTGAATTTTTAAAAAATTCCGGCATTTAGCATCGTTGGCTCATGTGTCCTTGAGTAGATTTTTCATATATGTCTTATAGGTTTAAATCAAATTTCGGAATTGAAAGAACTTGATTGTTTGATTTCCAGACTTGAGTTTTGCAATTCATGAAACTAAAGGTAGCCTATGAAGGCTGACAGTGTGGAGGAAAAACTGTAACATGTTAACTTCTGTCTGCGCATATGCCCCTTTTGGTTGTAGGGCTAGAGGAATAGTCACTGATGGGGTGTACTGGTGTGCTCTTAAGGCCAAGTTGCTCTATTGACTTAAGGGGGTCCCTACATCTACTTGAAAGCTGTAGTGAATGCTGGCCACACAAGCCATTGGCTAAAAGGTAACCGCTTATCAGCATAAATTATTTACCATTGAGCCTGAATGGCGAATTAAGGAAAGAAATAGAGGACAGGTTTTCAATCCTGTCTGTGTTCATTCTGAAATTTTTGCTTACGAGATCTGGGGAAAATAAATGTGTTCCTTTTAACGGAAATGCTTTTTCACATTGATGTCAATATAAACGGTATGTTCTTTCCTCCAATGAATGTATGAAACATTTTCCACGAAAATTAGATTTATTTTGTTTATGATATTTAACAGTTTTTATTTTAAAGTTTACATACAGTAAAAATCACATTTTTGGGTGTACAGGTCTATGAGTTTGACAATATGTAGTTTTGTATAACTACCACCATCAGCAGTTCTGTCACCGCCCACTCCAGATTTTCCTTGTGCTGCCCCTTAGTTGTCAACCTTTTCTCCAGTTCCAATCTTTGCAACCAATCAGCTATTTTCTGTCCTATAGCTTTGCCTTTCCCAGAATCATATACCACATTTAAAAATGGAAATGGGAAACATGCTAACACATTTCAATCACCATTTCCCATGAATATCACTACACTCAGCTTACTAGAGACCTAGAAGGATTCTGTTTGAAATTCCATGGACTGTGTCATCTTTGCTCAATATCTGTGGACTCATAAATATTTTGTCACAGTTAACAATCTTTGTCAAAGTATTGTTATGCTGTTGTTTATAAAAGTTTGGTTAAAAACAGTTAACAGTGATAGAATAGATGATACTTCTTATTTTATATTGCCTTTTCGGAAGTCAGATCCTTATCTGTAAAGGTTTTGATTTCTCCTTCAAATATGAATGAGAGCCTTGCTGGATAAAGTAATCTTGGTTGGAAGTTTTTCCCTTTCATCACATTTAGTATATCATGCCACTCCCTTCTGGCCTGTAGGGTTTCAGCTGAAAAATCTGCTGATAACCTTATTGGGGTTCCCTTGTATGTCATTTGTTTCTTTTCCCTAGCTGCTTTCAAAATTTTCTCTTTGTCTTTAATTTT
>PVHT021183584.1:13359643-13407474 GCA_004024745.2 Catagonus wagneri
CTGGGCTTTTCTCTTTCTCCCTTATCTGAGTTAGAGTTTTCTGTCTTTTCATTTTTGTAGGTTTTTGGTGCGGTGACCTTTGTGTCGACAATAGAGTTGTAGCCTCTCTTAGTTCAGGTGTTTGCCTCCCCTGTGACTAAAGCTGGTATGGAGGGGGCTTGCTGTAGGCTTCCTGATGGGAGGGAGTGATACCTGCTCATTGGTAGGTGGGGTTGATTCCTCTCCCTCTGATGGATGGGGCTTTGTCTCTGGATGAGATTAGAGGCTGGCTGTGTGCCTGAGGAGTCTTTAGGCAGCCTGTTTACTGATGGGTGGGGCTGAGATCCCACCTGAATTGTTGTTTGGCCTGGGGCTTCTCAGCGCTGTTGGGAGGAACCAGGTTTTTCCCAGAAATGGCCACCTCCAGAGAAATGCAGGCTGCTGAATGTCCCCGAGAGCTTCACCTCCAATGCCCTTCCCCCACTACAAGGCACAGTCACCCCTGTTTTCCCAGGAGATCCTCCAGGAATTGCAGTCAGGTTCCACCCAGATTCCTCTGGAGACTGCTTTGCCCTGGGACCCGGTGCACGTGAAAGTCTGTGTGTACCTTTCAAGAGTGGGGTCTCTGTTTCCCCCAGTCCTGTGGAGCTCCTGCACACAAGCCCCTCCGGCCTTCAATGCCAGATGCTCCGGGGGCTCTTTCTCCCTGTGCCCGATCCCCAGGTGTGGGGTTTTGACGTGAGGCTCAGAACTCTCAGTCCTGTAGCTGAGTCTCTGTGGTGCAGTTACTTTCCAGTCTGTGGGGCTTCCCACCCGGGAGGTATGGGGTTGCTTCTATCGCGTAATCGCCCCTCCTACCTCTTGATGTGGTCTCTGCTGTGTCTTCTGGAGCAGAGTATCTTTTTTGGAAGTTTACAGTCCATTTGGTTGAAGGTTGCTCGGCATTTGGCTGTATTTTTGCTGTTTTTTTCCGGAAGTCAGATCCTTTATGACAGCCTGGACTGAAAACATACCTATTGTCATGACTAAGGACTTCTGTAGATGGATGTAACTGTATATTTAGAATCCCTCCTTCCTTCTCACCTTCTCTTTCTCTTCCTTGTCTCCAGACAGCATCTGTACACTGAAGAAAGGTAGAAAATGTTGATAAGCATAGTAGAATTAGAATGGAGATATAACTAGTCTCAATTCTAGCCCAGTATAGAAATGGTTAACTGTGATTGATAGCTAGACTTACTTTAGACACCACAGTAATAATTTCTGAAAGATTGTTACTTTTACTTATATTCAAACATGACCTTTATCTTTATTCTGTTTTGATCTTTATCATTTATTTAAAATATCACACTGTATTTATTCTTTGCTTTGTAAGTTTTGCAAAGGCGATTGGCCAAAAACAATAATATTCTGTTATAACCTGATATAACTTGACTATTTGAATTAGTTGGAGTTCTAAAAAATAGAAAGTTATAAAAATAATTTGTGCCAGTAAAAAGGAAATTATTGTTTCAGAAAACTGAGTTACTGAAAACTGACCTTTTATGCTGATTGTCTTGTAATCTTATGCATAATTTTCTCTTAATTCTCTGGAACATTACTAAATTAATCTCTGGAGGTCTGGTTCAAGTTAAACCTATATTTTTGTTGCATAAGTGGACAAGGTTCCTTTTTCAAAAGTTTTCTGTGGCATAGAAATAAACAGGAGCTATGTTCCAAGTGCCTTGGATGAAGATTGTTTCAATGAGAAGCAATTCAGGCATTTGTAGAGTAAACTTGTATTTACTAAAAGATACATATAGCACCTTCACTTCATTGGGTTCAGTGCTAGGTGGTGGAGATATAGAAAGGAGATTTCATTCTTTGCCTTCAAGGAGCTCAGAATAAAATGATAATCCTGAAAACATCCTTTAAATCAGTATAGTCTTTCTTTCCTTTATCAACCACATCTCATCAGTTGCTAAGTCCTGTCAGTGTAATGCTCTGTTGGTGGTTCTCAACATCATTTGTACAGGGTAAATCTCACCAGGGAGCTTTAAAAAATGCTGATGCCTGGGTTCTACCCACAGAGATCTGATTTGGAAAATGTAGATGATTCCAGTACGTAGCCAAAAATGAGAACCGCTGCTGTAGATCAGGAGTTGGCAACTTTTCCTGTAAGGAACTAGATAGTAAATATTTTAGTCTTGGGACCATTACTGACCTTTTTGCTACTACTCAACTCTGCCATTGTAGCATGAAAGTAGAGAAAATAAGTAAACAAAGGAGTGTGTATGCCAATACAGCTTTATTTATGGACACTAATATTGTATTTCCTATGATTTTCTTATGTCAGGGAATATTCGTCTTGATTTTTTTCCAACCATTTAAAGATGTAAAAACTAGAATTCCCTTTGTGATGCAGCGGAAATGAATCCAACTAGGAACCGTGAGGTTGTGGGTTTGATCCCTGGCCTTGCTCAGTGGGTTAAGGATCTGGCGTTGCCATGAGCTTTGGGTAGGTGGCAGATGCGGCTCGGATCCTGCGTTGCTGTGGCATAGGCCAGCAGCTGTAGCTTCGATTGGACCTCTAGCCTGAGAACCTCCGTATGCTGCGAGTGTGGCTCTGAAAAGCAAAAATTAAAAACAAAATGTAAAAACCACTTTTATTTATGAGCTGTACAAAACCCAGCAGTGGGTCAAATTTGGTTCCTGGTTATTAGTTTGCTAACCAGGAACCAAATATAGTCTGCTCTAGAACATTTCGTAAACCTAGGTGCTCATTAGAATCATCTGTGACTTTTAGAAAAGTACCGGTTTTGACCTTGGAGATTCTGATTCAGGAGGTCTGTATGGCACCAGGGGGTTCTACGTGTAAGTAGAGCTTAAGAATCCCTGTTCTGAAGATTTTTTGAATCTTTCTTCTCTTCTAAATTCCCACTACATTTTCCTCTTTCAAGTCTTCATTATCTTACACCTGCACCCTGGGTATAGCCTCTACCTATGTTTCTAGTCTAAACTCTCACCACCCAATCTTCTACACTTCCCCATGTTTTACCCTGCTTCAAACCATCCAATGGTTTCCAGTTCCTACAGGGCAAAGCTCATACTCTCTAGCAAGTCAGATATGGTTTTTATTGTATGGCTTTTGCTTGTGTACTAGTCTCCTCACACTCCTGGTTCTTGCCAAAACAGGCTCCTTGCAGTGCACACTTGCTTTCTCTTGGTTGGATGCTTGGGTTCATGTTGGTCCCTCTGTCTGGAAAGCCATGTGCTGCTGGAAAATGTCTTCTTGTCATTTAAGATACAGGAGCATTCCTTCCTCCTACGTTTTCATGTCTGGGTTAGGTGTCTGCATTAGATAACCCTCTCGCGCTTTCCCATAGCCCATTTGTTTACCTTTTGCGTAACACGCATCACCTGACTTTGAATAGTATGTTTATAAATGGATTGTTTGGAATCAGGAACTCAGTTTATCTTTATAGCTTGTAGAGAAACACTTGATATATCACAGGTGCTCAATAAATGCTTATGGACCGAAACCCTCTAAAGAAAGTAGGGCTGGTAATATTTTTCCCATTGTACAGACAAGAGAACCAAGGCTCTGAGACAAATGAATGTCTTCCTCAGGGTTTGCCCAACTATTAAGTCAGGGAGCCAAGAACAAATTTCCAGTTTTTTACTGCCAGCTGTAGGCTTTCTCCCTAGCACCCCAGATTCCTCTCGAGTACAGCTGTAAACCATCTGTGAGTGCTTTAGTTACATGTTATTGTGTCAGGAGCACTGGGATGGGAGTTAGGAAATCTGACTCCAAATCTCAGCTTTTCTAGCAATTAGAGATATATGTCCCAGTTTTCTAGTCTGTAAATGAGGAGATTCAATTGGATTTTTAAGATTGTTCTCAATTCTTTAAAAAAAAAGAGTTCCGTCAATTAGTTATTTTTACTTCATTTATTTTCAGTCTCATTTATTAGTAGAACCTGATACCAAACTAAAAGAAATGTGAAATAATTTGTTCAGACTCCCTGTAAACTGGTGAGAGAATAGGAAATGATCCTCTGTTACTTTTTATTTCTGCCATGATACATTGCCACAAATACAGTAGCTTCAAACAACACAAGTTTATTATATCACAGTTGTCCTGTAGGTTAGATGTCTGATTGGCTCAGCTAGCATCTCTGTTTAGTCTCTCACAAAGCTGAAATAAAACTGCTAAGAGCTGGCTGGGCTCTTATCTGGAAGCTCTAAGGAAGAATCTGCCTTTAGGCTCATGCAAATTGCTGGCAGAATTCAGTTCCCTATGGTTGTAGGACTGTTGTCCCCATTGCCTTGCTGGCTGTCAGCTGGAGGCTATTCTCAGCTTCTAGAGGCTGCCCATGGTCTTTGGTTTGTGACTTGCTTTCTTCATTTTCAGAACCAGCAGCTGGAGTTTACTCGCTCTTCTCTCCCATTGCATCTCTTCTGACTCTTCTGCTTTCTTCTTTCGCTTTCAAGGACTCCTGTGATTATATTGTGCCTACCTGGTTAATCCAGGATAATGTCCCTCTGTTAAGGTCAAGTGATTAGGAACCTCAACTACATCTGCAGTGTCTTTTCACAGCCTTGCCTAGATCAATGTTTGATTGACTAGCCAGGGGATGGGAAACTTGGGGGACATCTTTAGAATTATGCCTAATACAAAGCCCAAACTACCTGATTTTTAAGCAAAGGTGCTAGCCATCATTACTTATTTCCTAACACAAGTTTTTCTTGGTACTAAATAATTTTATATTTATTTATTTATTTTTATTTTTTGCTTTTTAGGGCCATGCCTGTGGCATATGGAAGTTCCCAGGTTGGGGGTCTAATCAAAGCTACAGCTGCTGGCCTATACCACAGCCACAGCAACTCAGGATCCAAGCCATGTCTGAGACCTACACCATAGCTCATGGCAACGCTGGATCCTTAACCCACTGAGCATGGCCAGGGATCGAACCTGCATTCTCATGGATCCTAGTTGGCCTCGTTAACCATTGAGCCACAAAGGAAATTCCACTAAATAATTTTTAATATTTCTCTTATTCATGTAACCTAGTTACAGGCATGCCCCTCCCCCCGCCCTCACACACACACCTAATCTATGAGACAATACAATTTAATATATATTTTTGGTAGAGCAATAATTAGAGCCATCTCTCTGTTAATTCATCATATATTTATTAAATATATACTTCATGTCAGTAATACTCATTCTAAGTGCTTAGGATACAATGATGTAAAAATTGAAAACTACATACAAAGAACACATTCATTTATTTGCTGATCGCATATCTTTCTAGCACTTATGTGTCAGAGACCCTTCTAGGTTCTGGGAATATGGTGGTGAAGTGATATGTTGCTCTCATGGAATGGATATCTTTAGTGGGAAGTCAGGAACTAACTGATGAATAAATGAGTAGATACTACATTGTTGGGTAGTAATTACTGCCACGAGGAAAATTAAAGCAGGATGAGGGGATAGATGAGGCTGGGAAGTAGGGGCATTATTGGGTGCTGTCTTATACAGGATAGTCAGGGAAGACTTCTTTTAGGTAGAGACTGACTAAGGTTTGAAAAAATCTAGTTGGTAAGACAGAAAAATAGTCCAACAATCAACAACAGGTAAAGTAAAAGCTATGAGAGAAGTGGACATCGACATGAGAGGTGAAGCATACACATACAGAGGTCTAGCATCTACCTCGAGGCCTGTGAAGCCTGGAGGAGGAGTTGGTACCTAAGTCAACACTTGAAAGATGGGGATGATTGAGTAAAACACTCAGATGAGGAAGGGAGTTGAAGGCAGAGAGAGCAGCACATGGGAAAACATGCGTGTTAGGAGAGACAGAAAGAAAATTGTGTGTGCTTCAGAATGGCTGTACTTTGATTTTGGTGAGGGGAGCAATAATGGGAGATAAGGCTAGTCATGAAAGCTGGCTTATGTATTGAAGTATGCTGTCTACTATGTTTAGAAGCTTTATATTGAAGACTACTGGGAAACATTTTGAACCCAAAGTGACAGGATCAGACTTATAGCTTTATAACATCACTAGGAGTAGTGATATGAATATGAAAAGGGTAGGACTAGAAGAAGGGACAAGAGTTGTAGCCATACCATGTGAAAACTAGCCTGAAGTGGCTCTGGTGAATTAGAACCTAGAGATAAAATAGGCGACAGTCTCCGGACATGGATGGTGAGAAGAGAAGAATCAAGTGTCTGCCATAGTTGACTGGGAATAACAATTCATGTAGGAAATATACTGGCAGAGGAAGAGATTTGGGGTACAAGTCGAGGGGTTCAGTTTTTGACATAGCGAATCTCAGTTCCCAAGGGAGACTTAAATGGAAATTTTCAACAGACAATTTAATATTCTCGTTTGTAGCTTAGACTGGAGAAATTAAAGACCATATTGATGGGTAGTTGAAACCACAGACATGAATGAGATCACGCAGGGAAAATGCACAGAATGGGAAGAGAAAATGGCCTAAAGGCAGAGACAGGGGAAGGAGCCTGCAAAGGACACTAGGAAGGATTGGCTTGAAATAAATAATGTCACAGAAGCCAAAAGAGTTTCAAGAATTCTTTCTTTTCAATACCTTGAAAAAAAATCTAGTACAGCTTTTGAAATGACAAGGTAATTAAAAAACAAAGATTAAGTAGTTAAATTCTGGTAACAAAGAGGACAAACCTTGACCTGACTCCTCATTCCACTTCCCCAAAATAATATAGATCAGTGAAAAGTTCTGTAGCACACACACACAAAAAAAAAAAAGCCATGGAAAGTGTAAAATCACCAGAATGAATGGTCAATAAGAATGTTTTCCAAACAGTGATGGAGGACCCACTGCATGCCAATCAGTGAAGTATGTGTGAAAAATGAAAAATGCCTAGTCTCCATCCCAAATCCTAATGAGTTAGAATTTCTGCAGAGAACAAGAAACATGCATTTTAAACAGGTTCCCCAAGGGCCTTTTATGTACAATAGCAATTGAGAACTACTCAGGCTCAAGAAATACAGCAATTTTTAAAACACTGGATTTTTTAAAATATTGAAAATCTGTACTTAGTAGGATATATTATATTCCTGGTAGTTATTTATCTTATAACTGTAAATTTATACTATTTGACTGCCTTTATCCAGTTTTTCCTCCCTCCCACCTCCTCCTCCTCCTTCCTCTTTATTTTTGTTTATTTTTTTATTTTTTTTAAGGCTGCACCTGCAGCATATGGATGTTCCTGGGCTAGGGGTCAAATCAGAGCTGCAGCTGCCAGCCTGAACAACAGCCACAGCAACGTGGGATCTGAGCCGCATCTGCAACCTATGCTGCAGGTTGCGGCAACGCGGGATCCTTAACCCACTGAGTAAGGCCAGGGGTCAAACCCACATCCTCAAGGCCACTATGTTGGGTTCTTAACCCGCTGAGTCACAACTGGAACTCCATTCCTTTTCTTTTTTTTTTCTCTTCTATTAGTTTGTTTGTTTTTGAAGTATAATTGATCTTCAATACTATGTTAGTTCCTGTTACACAACATAGTGATTCGATATTTTTATACATTTCAAAATGATCATCTTAAGTCTAGTTAAGTTGTATGCCACCATACAAAGATATTACATAGTTATCAACTGTATCCCCACACCATATATTTTCATACTGTGACTCATTTATTTTGCAACTGAAAATTTGTACCTTTTAATCTTCCTCACTGGTTTCTGTTCTCCCAATTTCCTCCCCTCTGCCGACCCTCTGTTTTTTTCTGTATATCTATAACTGTTTCAGTTTTGTTATGTTTGTTCATTTGTTTTGCCTTTTTTTTTAGATTCCCAAAAAGTGAAATCTTACAGTATTTGTCTTTCTTTGACTTATTTCACTTAGCATAATATCCTCTAGGTCCATCCATCTTGTTGCAAATGGCAAGATTTCATTTTTAGATGGCTGAGTAATATTTCAGTGTGTGTGTGTATGCATGTATGTACCTCATATATTTTTTATCCATTTATCTAGTGATAAGCACTTAGATTGCTTAGGTATCTTAGCTATTATAAATAATGCTGCAGTGAACATTGGGGTGCATATCTTTTGGAATTGGTGCTTTCATTTTTCTTCAGATAAATACCCAGGAATGGAATTGTTGGATCATATGGTAGTTCTATTTTTAACTTTTTGAGAAGTCTCCATATTGTTTTCCATCATGTTGGCACCAATTTACATTCCCACCAATAGTGCATGAGGATTCTTTTTGCTCTACATCCTTCCCAAAATTTTATTTATTTATTTATCTTTGATAATAGCCATTCTGACAGGCATGAGGTGATATCTCATTTTGGTTTTGATTTGCATTGCCCTGATATTGAGTATCTTTTCATGTGCCTGTTGGGCATCTGTATGTCTTCTTTGGAAAAATGTCTGTTCAGATCCTTTGTCCATTTTTTAACAGGGTTATTTGTTTTTTTGATATTGAGTTGTTTAAGTCCTTTGTATGTTTTGGATATTAACCTTAATGAGTACATCATTTGCAAATATCTTCTCCCATTCAGTAGATGGTCTTTTTGTTTTGTTGGTAGTTTCCTTTGCTGCACAAAAGCTTTTTGGATTGATGTAGTCCCATTGTTCTTTGTTTTTTTCCATTGTCCAAGGAGACAAATCCAAAAAAATAATCACTAACCAGTATCACAGAGCTTACTGCCTGTGTTTTCTTTTAAAAGTTCTGAAGTTTCAGGACAGCGTTTAAATCTTTAATCCGCTTTGAATTTATTTTGGGGTATAGTATGAGAGAGTAGTTCAGCTTGATTTTTTTTGTATGTAGCTGTCTGGTTTTCACATTTATCATTTATTAAAGAGGCTGTTGTTTTTCCATTCTATACTATTGCCTCTTTTATCGTAGATTATTTTCTCATATAAGTCTGGATTCATTTCTTGGCTTTCTGTTCTGTTCCATTGATCTATGTGTCATTTTTTGTGCCAGTATCTTACTGTTTTGAACCCTGTGCCTTTATAGTATAGTTTGAAATCAAGATGTGTGATACTTACAGCTTTGTTCTTATTTTTCAATTCAGTGTCTTTTGTATTTCAATGCAAATTTTAAACTCTTTGTTCTAATAAAAAATGCCATTGGTATTTTGATAGCGATTGCATTGAATCTGTAGATTGTCTTGAGTAGTATGGTCATTTTAACAATATTAATTCTTCCAATCCATGAACATACATTTTTTTTCAGCCTTGACTCCATCCTTGATTAATCCCTTTCTCTCACTCTCCACATCTAGTCCTCCAACTGTACTTGAAGTCCTACCTTCAAATTCTTTCATTATTTCCTACCCCAGCCTATCCAATTTCACAAAAAAACCAGAGTGACCTTTTAAAAAATGTAAGTCAGATTATATCTCTGACATAAAACCCTTTGATTGCTTCCCATTGCACTTAGAATAAAGGTCCAAACTTCTCAATGTGGCCCTTAAGGCTTTGTAAGAACTGGCTGGGGCTCACCTCTCTGATATTACCTTCACTCCATGTCTGCCTGTTCCTGGACTTCACCTGTTCCTACTTCAGGGCCTTTTCCTAATAGTTTAACTGGAAGGACTCACCAAATCATTAACTGGGTGAGTCTCACCTTTCAGTTCAAAGGACACCTTTTCTGAAAGGCCTTCCCCGAGCATACTAACCAAAAAGCTTTTCTCTTTTCTTCACATTTTTCTTACATTGTTTATTATTGGAAATGATCTTATTTGCTATTTGCTTATGATCTCACTCCAGTAGAACAAAAGCTGTAGGAGGTCAGATCCTTTATCAGTCATGTTCATTTTTGTACCCAGTTCCTATCATAGTATAGTTCATGGCTTTATAAATGTTTATTCAAAGAATGAATAAATGACATGGTTGAAATTATTCAGACTTCTCCAAATTTTGGTGTCTTGTAAACACAGATTGTCATAGCCTTTAGAAGTATAGCAGTGATGCATGTATTTTTTTTTTTAAGCCAGATTGCTTGGATTCAAATACTGGTTTTATAGTTTGCTAAATTGTGTGACGTTGAGCAACTTACCTATCTCTGCAAGCCTATTTCCTTGACATATTATCCCGTGGGGATAATACTAGTTAGTAACTACCTCAAGGGTCGTGATGCAGAGTATATGAGATAATCCATGTGACAAACTTAGAACAAAGTATACTTAGAACAGGCATATAGTAAATACTCCATAATATTAGTTATTAGTTGTAGTACAGGGAGTTATGTGGAGATCTTGCCATAAATGTAGGTAGAATTCACAGTCATCTGTGTGCTAAGCTTTCAGAAAAAGTGGGACAGTTCTCCTGTTTCAAAGTGTTCTACGTGGTCTGCTAAATTGCTTGACATTTTTATCTTTAGGCAATTTTTTTCTTTGGATTTAATTGTGGTTTATCCTTACCAAGCAACTGTGCAGATTGGTTACGGGATGATCATCATAGAAAGAAGACAGAGTACCCAGACTGGGGAAGACTGATATAGAAGGAAACCAACAAAGGTGGGTGCAGGTCGCAGATAGATTGTATCAGGGAGATCCAGAGAGGATGAACACACAGGCGAGAGCCAGAAATAAGGAGGGATCGTATCCTTAGAAGGAATTGGAGGAAACAGAGCCCTCAGACACAGAGGAACCGGATCTGGGAACCACGCCAGAGATTAAGGAATAGGTAACGTCTGTTTCCCCAACTGGAGTATAAGGTAGTTGATGCAACTGGGGAACAGCCCAGCTGGACTCTAGCTCAGCCAAAGGGTCTTACAGAGCTCCTGTAAAGGGAACAATATTGGTCTCAGATTTTGTCATTTGGTTATAATGTAACTGAAGGTATTTATGAGCCAGAATCCAAACTGTCTGTGAGATCTTTACAGTGGAAGCATGATTGGTACAGTAACAACAACTTGGGCTAGAGTCAGGCACTTAATGTTTCAGCTCTGCTGTTCACAGTCTGTCTTACTTTGGGTAGGTTACTTAACTCCTCTGAACTTCAGTTTCTCTATCTGATGAAAAAAATGATAATCTCTATCTAATTAAGTGAGCTTATTCTTGGAAGCATTCCACTGAGTTCCAGGTATGACATAGAAGCACAATAAATGATAGTTTCTCTCCCTATTATTGGTCATTCATATTTTTGGGTGAATATTTTGTTTATTTGTTGTAGGGCCCACACCCGAGGCATATGGAGGTTCCTAGGGTAAGGGTCGAATTGTAGCTGTAGCCACTGGCCTAGCCCACAGCCACAGCAACTTGGGATCCAAGCCACCTCTGTGACCTACACCACAGCTCACGATAATGCCAGATCCTTAACCCACTGAGTGAGGCCAGGGATCCAACCTGGTCCTCATGGATACTAGTCGGATTTGTTACCACTGAGCCACAATGGAAACTCCTGGATGAATATTTTTGCATTCACTCTATAAATAAGAGGGGTTTTTTGGTTTGTTTTTGTTTTGCCTGACAAGGGCAAAGTATTTTAACAGTGAACAGTTTGATTAAGGGAAGGTGGGGATAAAAGGAAGAAGAAATAATACTGAATGTCAGGCCCGAGGGGAGTGGCCATTGGGGATCACTGATGTGCCCTAGGGTGTTTCAGGCAGTCCTGTGCGCTGGGAAGAGGGGCTTGCGCATGCCCAGTTCACTCCTCCTCTTTCCCTTCGCCTGCTCAGGAAAGCGGTCTCTTTATTTTCCTGACGTATCCACATAATTACGGTGTGCCTTTATCCTTGTGATGATTTGATTACCAGCTGTCGTCTTCACTGGGTTGCTGGCTCCTTGAAGGTGGGGGACATATCCATTGCATTGTGTCCACAATATGCAAAGTGACCTTGACAGCCCCGAACACATAGTGAGAGGGCACCAGGATCTGGAAAGGGAACATGAAAAGGAAGTGTTGAGGCCACTTAAAACAAACTGTTCTTTCTGTATAGTTTTGCCTAGGGCTTTCAGAATTGTCAAAATGCCGCACAGATATTAAGACTCATTCGAGAGATCTTGGAGATTTATAAACTCTTATCATTATCTACTCCATGGGCATACTTTTCTTTCTGGAAGGTCTTGACATAGGTACTTGTAAAATCTCTGCTGGCATCAGCAGCAGTTCACGTAAGGCCTATGAGGTAACAGTTATACTTTATGGCTGCTGTTAAGTGTTTTAAAGCGAGTGAATAGAAAGAGTACCCTTACAATGGTAAATTTAGAAAAATATATCATTATTACATCTAATCTGATTTTAGGAATATGTTTTTTATTTATTTAAATTTTTTTATTTTTATTTTTGCTTTTTAGGGCCACACCTGTGGCATATGGAAGTTTCCAGGCTAGGGGTCCAATCAGAGCTACAGCTAGCTCCCGGCCTATGGCACAACCATAGCAACACCAGATCCGAACCGAATCTGTGACCTACACCACTGCTCATGGCAATGCCGGATCCTTTAATCCACTGAGTAAGGTCAGGGATTGAACCGATATCCTCATGAATACTAGTCAGATTTGTTTCCGCTGAGCCACAATGGGAACTCCGGTTTTTTTTTAATTTTTTTAACAAATAAAATTATATTCATCAAAGTACTTAGGAGTAGAATCTTATTATGAAAGTTGAATACATATTCCATTAGTAATAAATGAAATTTTGTCTAAAAATATTGTGTGAAGGAATTCTTCTGTGGCTCAGTGGTAATGAATGCGATTGGTATCTATAAGGATGTGGATTCTATCCCCAGCCTCGCTCAGTGTGTTAAGGATCCAGTGCTGTGAGCTGTGGTGTAGGTTGCAGATATGGCTCGGATCTGGAGTTGTTGTGGCTGTGGGGTAGGCCAGCAGCTGCAGTTCCAATGTGACCCCCTAGCTTGGGAACTTCCACATATGCAGGTGTGGCCCTCAAAAAAGACAGAAATAAAAAAAAAATATTGTGTGAAGGATGAGACTTACTGAAGAAGGAAAATATAAAATGCAACTTTAAAAGTATACTTAACGATGAATTAAGTTCCTATATTAACTTTTATTAAGTTTCTTTTTGTTTGATCATGAAAAATCACCTGAAAACTAAACACTTTACTAGCACTTTTTTTGGCATTGGCACAAAAATGAAAGTTGCCAAATTTGAACAGCTAGAGATTTTTCTTGGAGAGTGGACATGAAATATGACATCTTCTTTTTTGGTAAAACACCAAAAATAATGATGTGGAATTAAGTGAGATCACCAGTTTTCAAATGAAAACACTTTAGGGAAAAGAATGCATAAGAAGTAGACACTTAAGGGACATTTTTGCATTTACCTATCTCAAATTGTTAGGACATAATTGTGATGTTTTTCTAGTAACTTGTCTACATTTTCAAGTAATTGTTTCCATTATTTTGAAATGAAGGAAGCAAGAAAAAATATTTCAACTCACTAGAGTAAGTGAAATAAGCGTTTTCTATAGGCTTTCTTTAGCTACCATTTATTGACCGTCTACTGTGCGTAAGACACTGGCCAAGGCCTTTAAATATATTCTTACTGTCTTCTCAAGAGTTTCATAGATGCGGGAGGTCACTGATTGAGTAGGAACAGCCAGAACTTTTACTCTACCTGAATTTCCATTAAACTGTATTCCACCCTCCAAATTAAAATTCTAAAATGTGAACACGGTAAAGATAAATGACACAGAATTCAAAGAACCCAGTTAAACAAAGTAGCTTCCTTTCCAAAGTGTTCAGTTAATAATAGCATATATGGGGAGTTCTTGTCATGGCTTAGTGGAAACGAATCTGACTAGTATCCATGAAGATGCAGTTTTGATCCCTGGCCTTGCTCAGTGAGTTACGGATCTGGTGTTGCTGTGACTGTGGTGTAGGCCAGCGGCTATAGCTCCGATTCGACCCCTAGCCTGGGAACCTCCATATGCCTCAGGTGTGGCCATAATAATAATAATAATGTATATGAAAAGATTTTTATAAATCTTTTAACAGGAATCTCTTGACAAATCTCTTAGAAAATGAGTCACTGCAGATAATGTCACTGATTTCCAATGCCCTTGTTGGAAATAATTACCTATGGAGCTAATCGCAGTGGTGACATTTTTCTTGAATAGAAAGGAGAATGAAGACATTTTATCACTGTAAACATTCATCCACTCAGAATCTTCTCCCAGCTAATTATGGGGTATTATTGCTGTTGATGAGATGAAGTGGCCAAGATAAATATATTAAAAAACTCCTGAAATTGGCTACTGGGAGAATACCTTATCCGGCAGACAGAGGATATGCAGTCCCTTAAACCGATAATGGCAGGATGCTTTCAGAGTCACCACAATCTCTCTCTGCCCTTGTCTTGTGTGGCACATGACAAACAGTAGTGAAAATTAGCCATTATTGGCATTTGTCAACCCTCTGGTTCTGTGGCAGGAAAACGGAAACAGCAGCAATCATGCTCAATTTAAGTCTCTCATGATGTCAGGCTTTTCGCAGACTCACACGCACATCAGAAGAGACTCGAAAAGGTTTACAGATGTGCAGTCAGCTATGACAGTGATGCTGCCAACGTGGCTCATGGATCAACTCACGATTAAGATATCAAAAGCGATCCCTGTAGCTTGCTGACAGCTGGTTCAATTGTTTGCACCTGTTTCCCCGGCATTACACATGTGTCTGGAATGGATTATTCTGGCTTGCGGTAGACACATTTCACCTTTCCTCACCGTGACGTCTTCCAGCGGCATCACTGCCGAAGACCAGGGCTTTCTAGAAGGGCCCGTGGAAACGAGAAGCCAGTGTGCTTTTGGAAGTGGGTCTGGATGCTGGGGTGGACAGGTTATCAGTTAAGACTTGTTCTTGAGAACAGTTAAGGGTGATATTTGCCTAGTTCTTGCTTCCTCCATGAATCAGGGAGAGCTCTGAGATATGATGTCTCACAAGGATGCTCTTCCCCCTGAAGAGAACAGCATCACCATTTATCCAGCCATCCTTGTTTTTTGCTTTTTACTTTTTGAGCTGCACCTGCAGCATATGGAGGTTCCCAGGTAAGGGGTCAAATTGAAGCTGCAGCTGCCGGCCTACACCACAACCACAGCAATGCTGGATCCAAGCTGCATCTGTGACCCACACCACAGCTCATGGCAACACCAGATCCTTAACCCACCGGGGACCAGGTAGTCAATATTCATCCTCATGGATACTAGTTGAGTTCATTACTGCTGAGCCACAGTGGGAACTCCCATCCAGCCATCTTGAATGAGGGGTATAAGTAAGTGCGTCACTGGCCCATGCTCCATTCCTTGAACCTTTCTGTAGCCCTGGATACCTCTCTCACCCTCAGAGGCAAATTCACCGGGAAGCTGACCAAGCTGAAGCTTCAAATTCTTGCAGTTGCCTGGGCCCTTTCCCAGGTTCTGAGAGCTGCCCTTGCGAGGGGTTCACATGGTTACATATTTTTGTAAAATGTGCAGAAGTAAGACATTTTAACCACAGTGGGTTAAGACCGCTGTTTCTTCCCACTTTGACTTCTCCTCTGACATCCTTCCCATCATGTGATGTGGTGTTGGAGAGGTTGTGGGCACTGTGAGTGTCTGGCTCAGGGGAAGCTGAGTTGGGGACCTGTTTAGTTTGGTTTAGTGGGATTTTTTTTTGTGGCTTTGCAGTCACTTCCGTGTATATTTCAGTTACTGCTGGCTTCCAGGAATACTCCTACTGTTCATAATTTATGCCTAATTTTGAATTCATAGTCGATACTCCTTCTCTTAAGGAAGATCCCCTAAACTGTAAAAGTGTCAGGCCCCACCATACCTGTTATCTCCTGCTTGCTCCTTGGATCTAGTCACCGAATCCTGTCAATTCCATCTAGTACCCTGGTAAACTGGCTCTTGAAAAACAGAAAGCTCTGGTTTATAGTGTTTGTCAATTTCTGTGGCCGATTTCCACTGCAAGATTCCAAGCTACCAATGATTTCACACCAGCTCAGAACATTTCTGAGTATGTAATAATCAGTCCTTGAAACTGGTCCACGATGGCTCCAGTATGGTGCCACATCTTCTTCAGTAGGAGTTCCATGGATCGCCTCTTTTCTTGTCTTCATTTCTATGACCTTAGTTCAGCCTTTCTTCCTCAACCCCATCCTTCCAAGACCATTGTAACAGCTCCTTATCCTGTTTCTGGCTACCTGGCTGCTTTGAGCTCACTCTGCCTTCTAAATAGCACCAGATTTACTTCTGAAAATGCAAATTTGATCATGGGAGCCTCATGCTTTAATCCTAGCCTGGCTCCCCCATTATCTATGGGGGGAAATGTAAACTCCTGACCTTGTTTACAAGCTCCTTCATGTTCTGGATCTCAGCCATCATCTGGCCTCACCTCCCTCCGTAGCATTGGGGCTTCCTGAGTGAACGCAGCCCTTCCCAAGCATGCTGAAACCATCACCTCTCTGTGCTTTTGTTCATGCTGTGCCTCTGCTTGAATTCTGCTTTTCTTTCGCTACTTGGCAAACTCCTGTTTACACGTCTACGCCCTGGTCCGTTTCTCAGACTATGGAAAAGTTGTTCTGCATTAAGGTCATCTCAAGGATGTCCTCTGAGGGGACTCACTGAATTCACAGAAGTTCACTTGAAAACCCAAGACAAAAAGAGCGACTAAAGAATGAAATCTCTCCATATAAGGAGCTACATTTCCCCAAATTCCCTGTGCACCTGACCAAACAGAACGAAATGAGATGTTCCACTGTACAAGACCACTCCTTTCGATTCTGGCTCTCAAACAAGTCCCTCAGTGTTGCGGGATTAAAGAAACTGGGTTTAAATACAGGCTTCCTAAACCAGGAGTCTGAAAATTTAACATCAGATTTTCTGCTCACATCAGTTTTCAGGGGTACTCATTATAATAATGCTCTCTGCTTGCCGAACCTAAAACTTGTATCACATTTTCACTTTCAAAAGCCATCCGTGTCTCTTGTACCTTGTAGAAGTTCTTGCTGTTGATGTTCACATGAGTAATGTCTTTATAAAACAATCCTTATTCTTGATATGGTAAAATTTAAACATTAAAAAAGAGATATAGTTGGGACAATAGGTGAAACTTTACTATAGGCCTGGCTTACGCATGTAGTGGATACACCATGAGCATATAATGCAGACTTAGTGGGGTTTGAGAAGAGGGGATGGACAGGAGTAACTGGCAGAAGAGGGGGTAAGCTAAGAGAGAAGAGGAAAGCAGTGTGCAAAAGAAATGTGGGAGGTTGAGTGATAATAAAGAAATATTTGCTATTGTGTATGTAGGGAAAAACTGGGAGAGAGCACCATAATGAGAGAAGGCAGAGTTCCATTGTGGCTCAGCAGTAAAAAACCCAACTAGTATCCATGAGGATGTGGGTTCAATCCTTGGCCTCACTCAGCGGGTTAAGGATCTGGTGTTGCTGTGAGCTGTTGTGTGGGCCGGCAGCTGCAGCTCTGATTCGACCCCTAGCCTGGGAACTTCCATATGCGTCGGGTGCAGCCCTAAAAAACAAACAAAAAAACAAACAAACAAACAAAAAAACCAAAAATAATGAGAGAGAGAGAGAAAATGAGGAAAGGCATGAATATTTAGAACAGAAAGGCCATTAAGAGAAAAAAAATGATAGGAATTTCTGAAATGGATGAGAAGATAGTTGCAGGCACTAATTTCAGGCTGATTTACAGATCACATTTTTTTTTTTTTTGGTCTTTTTAAGTCCACACCCATGGCATATGAAGGTTCCCAGGCTAGGGGCTAAATTGGAGCCATAGCCACCTGGCCTACACCACAGCCATAGCAACGCCAGATCCGATACCTGTCTGCGACGGACACCGCCGCTCACGGCCACGCTCAGTTTTCTTCTCTTTCGTATGGTGGTGGATGGCTGCTCCACTGATCTGTGAGGATGAAGGGGAAAAAAACCTTTGAAAATGCCCTGGAAAAGTTGAGAACAGCTACTGGGAGGCAGCATGACCAGATCACCAGACTAAGCATCAGGAGACCTGGGATGCCTGGGTTTGACAACTAATCTTGCTGTTACGTGTGTGGATTTAGGAAAATCATGTGAACTTTCAGAATTTCACTTTCATTCGTATATATGAATATCTCAGATGTTTACACAGGACTTGGTCTGAAAGAGTGATAAGGTCCTGAGCTGAGATTATTTGACAGGAATCTGGAAACAAGACGGGATACAGGATAAGAACCAGGGGTGAGAAGTAGGTGCAGCTGGGAATGCTACAAAATAGAAAGGAGAACTCACAGAGAGAGGGGGGCCCCATTGCCCACCCCTTGCTGCAAAAAGAACCTCTTCAGTGTTGGAAAACTACACCAGGAATGGAGGGCCTTAGGGTGGCAGGCATTTTCCTGCCCTTTGGGGACCTTTTCCTGTCCCACATACTTACCAACTCTGTGTCAGCCTGTCCCTATCTTGGCTGCCTGTGTTGATATCTATACCTCTCGGATTAGGTCATGGGCCAGTGGCCACTGGATCTGTGGCACATAAGTAACCCTCTCTACATTTTTTTTTTTTAAGGCCGCACCTGCAACATATGGAAATTCCCGGGCTACGGGTTGAATCGGAGCTGTAGCTGCTGGCCTATACCACAGTCACGGCAATGCCAGATCCTTAATCCACTGAGCAAGGCCAGGGATTGAACCTGAATCTTCACAGATACTGGTCAGGTTTGTTACTGCTGAGTCCTGATGGGAGCACTCCGTCTCCACTTTTTTTTTTTTTTTTTTTTTTTTCCTAAGGAGAATGGTCTGGAACTGTCTGCTGTCCCTCACTTATGTCACTAAGATTGAAAAGAGTTCCAGAGCCCTTTGAGCTTGGAGCTGTAGACTTTCTGACCATTAATAGATGTTTGTGGCCTGATCGGTGATATCTGTTTAGGGCTATCTGGATTGGGTCTTTTGTGCCCAGTTTCCCAATTTTTCCCGTCTTCCCAGGGCCCTGGTATCTAGTTCTTCCTTCCATCTTTCTGGAATGACTTGAGTTCAGGTTTGGCTTTTCATCTCATTCCTGTATTTCCTTTTTCTGTCAGGGCTTAAACCAAAATCTGATCTCTGCCTTTTATTAGGATACTTGGTATTTGATTGTGTGGTCTTGCCATAGCCTGAAGGGATATTCTTAAGCACAGTCTGTGGAGTGGAGATATCTGTTGCAAGATTAAAAAAGACTTTGTATGTGATTTTTTTTTTAGGGTTATGAGACATGTGCAAATGACAAAAATAACTGGTCAAAATGTCATCGCCTTTCAGGAAAGCAATTTTGTGGCCACCTCTACTTTAACCAAAACCTATAATCACTGCCACCTCCAAGCCTGGGTTCCCTTCCATGGTCTCTGACTCTACATTATCCCTGCCCTATTAGCCATGGCCAAACTTGCCTGGACTTGGTCTTGAATGACCAGAGCATCCATCCTGCCAAACGGTTGGACTCCAAAGTTAGTCCTAGTTTGTTCTCTTCTCCCAGATGGCCCAGATGTATGATGCTTGCCTTCTGCAAAGCAGAAGTAGGGAGGGTCCCGTGGCATCATGTCATATGCACATTAACTGCAACAAGTCCAGCTCTAGGAGTTCAGAGAGGTAGGGTGGAGATAATTTCACAGATTTTACCCATCAGTCCACACATTGATTATGCACCTGGGTGTGAGCAGGAAATGGAAGCTAGAAAGCTGTTTCCCTTCATCAATCTTAGTTTCCTTTCATTTCTTCGTGGTGTAAGTATAATTATAGTATTAAAGATTTTCACTTACCATCTGGTCCTTAAGTGCAATCCAATTTTAGTAGTTGCTGCTCAACCAAAGAAATAGTCACCTGGGCCAAAGCTGCAGGAAAATGATTTTTTTTTGGACTTTCCAGAGTATTCTATCCAAAAGAACATTTTGTGACAATGGAGAGAAGTTCTGTAGTCTAGAGTATCCAATATGGTAGCAAGTGGGCACATGTGACTATGGCGTACTTGATGTGGCTAGTGTGACAGAGGAATTTAAATTAATAAAAATTAATAACAGCACAGCTTCATGCTACCATACTGAAAAATATTAGTTTTTGATTTCTGTTTGGCAAATTACCACAAACTCAACAGTTTACACACTCCCATTTATTAGCTCTCAGTTCTTTGGATCAGAAGTCTGGGCTACCTTGACTGGGTTCTCTGCTTAGAGCCTCAGAAGTGTGAAATCGAGGTGTTGGTTGGGCTGGGCTCTTAATTCAAGACTTTGAGAGAATCTGCTTCCAGGCTCCATTCAGGTTATTGATAGAATTCAGTTTCTTGTGGTTGTAGGACTAAGGTCTTTTTTGGCCAGGGGTCACTTTCAGCTGATAGTGGCCAGTGTCTGGTCTTCCACATGCCCCTTCTATCTGCAAGCCAGCAATGGCTTTATTGAATCATGGTGCTTTCAGTCTCCCTGATTTCCCCTTCTGCTATCAGCCTGAGAAAACACTCTGCTTTCAAGGGTTCACTTGATTGGGTCATCTTCCTCTTCCCTCCCCATCATCTCTGTATTTTAAGGCAAACTGACTAGGAACTTTGCATCTGCAAAATACCTTCACAATGGTACTTGGATTTGTGTTGGATTGAATAACTAAGAATGGACTCTCAGGAGGCCGCCTTTAGAATTTTGCCCACCACAATCACCTTCTTAAGATGTTCAGTGATAATGTCGACTGGGCTTGATTTTTGTGTTTCACCCTAACTTTAGAACCCAGCTCCAAATAAAACATGACCTCATAGTAGATAGAGTAACTTCATTACTGTGGCTTTGAATTCATCTCTGTTCTCCAGAATCACGTTGAAAATGTAGAAACCTAGGAGTGGGTGGGTGGGAATTGTAGGTGGGATGGAGTAGAAGAATGTAAGCGTTTATCGACTGAGACTTTTCACCCTCCAGTGAAGATGAGGTAATATAGAGATGAGATGGGCTGGCTGAATTGTGGGGAAGGAGAAAAGCGAGCCACCTGAGAAGGACTGGGAGGGAGGAATTGAAAGGGATGACTTCATGGCTACTAAGGACAACTTAATTCGCCTCTCTCAGTTCTCTACCACTTTGTTGTCTGGGCCATAAGTCTCCGCTCCCTGCCTTCACATATTTTGAGAGCTATTAAGGTCAACAGAAAAACACGATTTGTTAAAAAAAAAAAAGAGATCCCTCAAATCCTTTCGAAGTGATATCAGGCTGTGTTAATGGAAGCATTATGTTCCAAACCAGCAAAAAATTATTTCCAGTGACTTGGCACTAGTCTTGCCTGAACATATTTCAACTGCTTTTAGTTTGGGATACCACATGTTGAAAAAGAGACAAATTAGAGAAAATGCAGAGAGCGGCAACCAACATGATAAAATGTCTAGTTAAAGGTTCATGGCGTGGCTCGGGGGATTGGTAATGGGATATAAATCCCCTCTCTCGTCAGCACTTCATTTTTAGCAGTGTCTATCTAATGGCTGTCATCACTGCTTAGACTCAGAGACCAGCCTGGAGGAACTGACGGTCAGGGTATGGTTCAGAAATTTGGAGTTCAAAATCCAAATAGTATTGTCCTCAGAGCCTTTTTTTTACCTTTCTGGTGAAGAAGTGAAGGACTTAAACACAGAGACTAAATCAAGTGTTGGCTTTGACTTGGACCAGTGAGTTCCAAGTTTGGCTGGGTGTATGCTAATTACTCTGCATGGCGGACTTTGCTGTATTAGAATTGGGAGGGAGAGAAATTCTTTTTTCTCAAGTTTAAATAAATAATCCACAGTAGTTGAACTAGTTCCAAGAAGTTTGTGATCTGCTTCAAACTGAAGTTAAAATAATGAGGATGCTAATTTATTTAATGACAATGAGAAATACAATGATCATCCAAATGACAATGTTTACGTTGATCAGACCCCTGCGTTCAGCACCTAGATGATCTCCAGTGAAAGCCAATTCATGATCAGGGGCTTGCTCTGTGCTGCTGCAGTGTTCTTTCTTTATTTTATTTTATTTATTTATTTATTTTTTCTTTTTAGGGCCACAACTGCGGCCTATGGAGGTTCCCAGGCTAGGGGTCGAATTTTGGAGCTGCACCTGCCAGCCTCCGCCACAGCCACAGCAATGCCAGATCTGAGCCACATCTGTGACCTACACCACAGTTCACAGCAATGCCGGATCCTTAACCCACTGAGCGAGGCCAGGGATTGAACCCACAACCTCATGGTTCCTGGTTGGATTCATTAACCACTGAGCTACGATGGGAACTCTGGCACAGTGTTCTTTAAATGGTTCTAAAATAGCTGGATGTGTCCATCTAGAATTTTTTATCAAGTCTGGATGACAGGCTGGGTTGCTTAGTGAGATGAGAATAAGGCCTAGTATTCACCAGATCTGTGCTTTAATCCTGAATCTGTTATGAACTCACTAGGTGATGCTTGGTTACTAGGTAAAATAAAAACAAAAACTGGTAATAAATAGTCTCTAAGACCTTTTTTAATATAAAATTGTATGTATATGCTCTTAAGGCAGCTACATTGCTAGGTAATTGTCTTAGTTCTATTTGCTAAAGATCTTAAGGCTTTTATCAAATATCAATCAACCCAGTAAATGGTTGTTAATGGCTTCCTATGTGCAAATTATTTTGTTAGGCATGGAAGTAAACATGTTCTTTTCCCACAAGGAATTTAATTATTTAATTAAAATATGACTATTGTCATTGTGAATTAATGCAATTTTTTTTCCCTTAGGACCACACCCATAGCATACGTAAGTTCCAGGCTAGGAGTTCAATCAGAGCTGTAGCTCCCGGCCTACACCACAGTCATAGCAACTCGGGATCTGAGCCGTGTCTGCAACCTACACTGCAGCTCATGGCAATGCTGGGTCCTTAACCCACTGAGCAAGACCAGGGATGGAACCCGCATCCTCATTGATACTAGTCAGTTCGTTAACCGCTAAGCCACGACGAGAACTCCCAATGTAAATATTAATAGCTATGAAAGATAGCATGAGTATAATTAGAATAATGACTGATGATCATGTGGGACAGAATTAGATAAAACCAGGAACAGGGGAACAGATGATGGGTTGGAATGTGGAGTAGGGAAAAATATGTTTCATTTAGGGAGATTAGAGAAGAATTCATGAAACGTAATATTTGAACTGGACTTTAAAGGATGGTTATATTTAGCAAACCTGGGGAAGCACTGATCTAGGGTCAGAGTTGACTGTAATAGGATGTGAAATTCAGCTTGTCTGCTAGGAGAGGAGGATATAGGAAGCAGCTTCAGGGCCCTCAGTGGCACGGACCACTTCTGTATTTGTCTACTTGGCTGTCATCACAAGATTCCCCAGTCTGGTGGCTTAAACAGCAGAAACTCTTTTTCTCACATTTCGGGAGAGTGGAAATCCAAGACCAAGTGCCAGCCTGGCTAGTGTCTCTGGAGCCCTCTCCCCTTGGCTTGTGGCTGGCCGCCCTCTCTCCATGTCTCCATGTCCTCTGGTGGCCTTTGGCATCCCTGATGTGCCTCACTTTTCTTGGAAGGACACCCCTTGTGTTAGACCGAGGCCTCACCCTTATCACCTCATGTGGCCTCAGTTACCCCCAGGGAGGCCCCATCTCCAAATACAGTCACACAGTGGTGAGGGCTTAAACAGACAAATGGAGGGGACACGTGAAACAGTTTATAATGAACTGTTGTGAAGGCCCTAGCCTTGAATTCACACGATCATATTTTGTGTGTGAAGTGAGTTTTTTTTCTTTCTTTCCTTTTTTTTTTTGAGGTGGGGGACATGTGATATATGGAGTTCCCCAGCCACGGTTCAGACCTGAGCCACAGTTGTGACTTACACTATAGCTGCAGCCTGTACCACAGCGGCAACAACACTGGATCCTTTAACCCACTGTGCAGGGCTGGGGAATCAAACCTGCATCCTGGTGCTGCAGAGATGCTGCCAATCCTATTGTGCCGCAGCGGGAGCTCCTTTTTTGGTTTTCTTTAAGAGTGCCCTCTAAATGGGATAGGCTTCAGGTCCTATAAAACCTGGATCCTCCTTCTGCCTGGGAGCAAGATTTTCCTTAGGTCCACTATTCAGCAGGAGAGGTAGCCCCCAGGAGGACTGCTGAATGGAGGAAGTGGGTGAGTGAGAGTTTCCCCCATCATGTGACATGAGGGACATAGAGACTGGGGTGAATCCCAAGTTCTGATGGAGCCATGAGTGCTTTTAGATTGGGGGATCGATTCATAGGATTAAATGTGTGGTCCACAGCTATCACCCCAGTTTCCTGATCCTATCGCACTAGCATCAGAAGGAACCAACACTAGTGGAAATCCAAAGGAACAAGGCACAGCGGAGCAGCACTAAGGATACTGAGGGCAGACAGACTGTTGTTGAGGTTGGACGTGAAGTGGGAGAACCATGCTAATTCTTTTTTTCCTGACATACCATAAATATAAGTTAGATTTAGGAGAAGATTTCTCAGCCTCAATGTCAGGAGAAAGCAGTTAACGTTAGTACAGAATGAAGACCTGGGAGCGGTCCTCCACTCTTCCTCCTGTATCATTGCTTCTCTTCAGAATCACTTGGGGGACTTTTGAAAAACCGAGATTCCTGTGCCTGATCCCAGACTGAAATAAATCAGAATCTTTGGTGGGTGGGGCCCAGAAGTCTTCATTTTGAAAGTTCGGATGTGATTTTTTTTTTTTTAACTCTTCAAAGATTGGGATTTACTACCTTATATCCATAGCACAGTGGAGTACAACTCTACTTTTTTTCAGTGCTTTTATCATTAATATCTCTTAATTACAACAAACTACTACTCTTGGAGCACTTATTGTATGCTCTGTACTGTTCTAAGCAACATGCTCACCTGATTTTCATGGTAAATCTTTATGGTGATAATATGGTTCCCATCTTGAAGACGTAAAACCAAAGCACAGAAAAGTTAAATTTCTCAAGACTGCATAAATAGTCATAGTCAAAAAAAAGTGACTAAGAAGGAAAATTTGATAAACACATTAATTTGCAGATATCTGTTATGTAAAAATACATTCAATTTATATTTTGCCTCAATTGTGTATATTTTTTAATAAATATTAACTCCAAAGGCCCTTGCCTGCATGAGCATTGCTGGGCTATACTGACAAACTGATATTCTGATGACATGGAAGGCCGGGAAATTCCAGGCACCTGTAGCAGAAGAGATAGATTTCATGTAGTTTTCTTGCCAATATTAACATCCCTCTGTGACATATGAGGCTATGGAGACTTGTTTGGTTGGCTAATGTTCAGTTTTGGGTTTGATAAGACATTTGGGTGCTTCAGGGATGAGATATATAGTTTTGGAAAATATGAACAAAAACCTATTGTGTGATAATCTATTTCATCAAAATATGGATCAATAAATACAATGTTTTATTTTTGTAAAGCAAAGCAAAACAGCTCATAGTCGAAACACCTATTTGGAAAACTGGAGTGTTTTTTTTGGCCGTACCTGTGGCACGCAGAACTTCCCAGGCCATGGATCCAATCTCAGCCACAGCAGTGACCCAAGCAGCTGCAGTGACAATGCTGAATCCTTAACCTGCTGTGCCACAAGGGGACAAGCAATATTGTAATGCTCCCCTTTAGTCCTCTATTGTTCCACTTCAAAGAAAATAATTTCACTCAGTGGACCAAACAACATAAAGTTTCTTGAGGCTATTCTTTCAATTAACATATAAGCTTATAATGCAAGCAATGTGTGTATTCCTTCAATAAATTTGCATTTCAGATACCCAAAAAGAAATAAAATAGTAATGTTTATTTATATTTAGATTAACTGGAAACCAGTTATAGCAAATGGCAAAGGAAGAGAGTTCAAGTCAATGTATCTCATTTTAACAGATGTAGTTCTCTCTAAATTAAAAGGTCAATTATTTCATAGATGTTTCATTATGCAAACTATGATAATATTAACTTTTAAAAATATTTATTTAAATATAGGTTTCTAAATATTTTTCTCATTTAAAAATGTTTCAAGATACATTGAAAAATACAAATAAATAGAATTCACCTGTCATCCTTCCATTTACACTGGGATTTTGTGAAATAAGAAGCTGGAGACCTTCTCTACCATACATTTCTCTCTGCCCAGGGTTAAAAACTATTGGCTGGCTAGTTAATGTATATCATTCCTTTTCCTAGGTTTATATTTTATATGCCTATATACATTTGATACCCTAAATTAGAATGTTATTAAACACATCTATCTAGAATCAGTTTTTTTAATAAATATTATTGGAGTATAGGTGACACAACATTGAGTTGGTTTCAGGTGTACAGCAAAGTGAATCAGCCATACATGTACAGGTATATCCCTTCTTTTTTGGATTCTTTCCCCATATAGACTATCACAGAGTACTGAATAGATTTCCCCGAGCTATATAGGTCCTTCTTACCGATCTGTTTTGTATAGAGTCATGCATAAGTGCCAGTCCCAACCTCCCAATCCACCCCTCCACCCTAGAAACAGTTTTAATTACTAAAAATATAGCCTGGACAATTTCTAAGTCATTTCATGCAGGACTTTTTAGCTTTTTAATAGCTATACACTGTTACTATTGAACCATTCCCCTATTACTTTTTAATTTTGATTTTTCCCCCAATTTTTAATTTTTAATCAAAATTTTAATTTCAAATTTCCCCTTTTTTTGCTATTCATTTTTCCAATGAATAGCCTTATAAGGTATGCACATTTCAAATTGCAATAGATATTGCCAACCAAATTACTTTCCACAAAATTTGTATATTTTCCCCACGCATTTGTATATTTGTATTTGTATGTTTGCTCGTACTAGCTGTTAGCAATCTTTTAAATCACTGACAGTCTGCTGAGGGCAAATTATATTTTGTTTTACTTTGCAATAAAGAACTGGATGATTATAAGTGTTTTTATATATCTAAATTTCTTTTCTGGTATATTTCTAAAGGGTACATGTACTGTAGAGTCAAGAATAAGAAAAATAGGTGCTAAGATAGGACTAAACATCATTTAAAATAACTGCCATTCACATTATTAATTTCAGATTACAAGCACCTTTGATTTGCCAAGGTAATAGGTAATTAATTCAAAATATTTCAGGAGTTCCTGTCACGGCTCAGCAGTTAACGAACCCAACTGGTATCCACGAGGGCTCGGGTTCGGTCCCTGGCTTCACTCACTGGGTTAAGTATCCAGCATTGCCATGAGCTGTGGTGTAGGTCACAGACACAGCTCAGATCCCATGTTTCTGTGCCTGTGGCGTAGGCTAGCGGCTACAGCTCCGATTTGACCGCTAGCCTGGGAACCTCCATGTGCCACGGGTTCAGCCCTAAAAAAAAAAAAGACGAAACCAAAATATTTCACACTCGAACCTTATTTTTTCCTTCTTCTATAAGGGGATTAGACACAAGGGAATAAGTATTTCGACTTATTTGAGAAATCCAAGCTGTTTTGCTTTGCTTTTTTTACCATCTGCACTTTGCTTATTGGGAACAGACTTCATCTTTCTTGCCCCATATGACAAACTATATTTTTAATTTTGAAATCTGCATGAAACACCAATGCTTATGATTTTGGACAGTTTCTGACTAGTGTTATTCACTTGAGCTTTTTCATTTGTTTTCTCATAAATTAAAACTATTAAAAAATAAGGATCTTGGTGGATAAGAAACTGAAATGAGATGCTCTTTACTCAATCAGACCAGAAAATACCTCTGCAGGCTTAGTCATAAAACCCAGCGCGGAAATAATACTTGTCTCACAGTCAGGTCAGAAATGATAACTGAAACCGTGGAATCCTTAAGATAAGCTACCTGTGTAATCAGGGGAAATAGCTGAAAGCCTAATAGAAGGCTTTGTGTTGGAGGACAGTGATTGAAGTTCAAAAGGCTTAGCAGAGGTCAAGTTGGCAATGTCAGGTATTTCCCCAAGTTTACTTCATTCAATTAAGTTGGAACAATCTGCTCCTGTGAAAGAGTTAGTGGCTTTCCTTACACTGGGGGGCCCAGGCAAAGGGATGCTTGGTTTCCTCTGTTTGAGAAGCTGTGTCTGGGATAATTTTTAAAAAGGAATTGAGCTGATTTTCATGATGTTTCTGTGGGAAACTTATGTGCAATACAATGACTGGAAATCTTGGGGGGTTTATTAGACACATTGAAAAAGGATGAAAGAGGCAATTATCAATCGCTTGTATTAACCAACTATGGCAACTAAGTTTTTTTCAAACTTTTGTTGCTTCTAAATGGGATGAACATTCGTGTGTCTGCCACATTAATTGAGCTGGTTTTCTTCCTGTTTAGTCTAAACTACTGTTGATTGCTTTGACCCTTGCTCAGCTGAAGGGACAAAATGCCCTGGATGGAGAGCTTTCTTACGATCGCCTGTATTCTCAGCTCAAAGCGGCATGAGCTAGGTAAAATTTAGGGTAGAAAAGTGACCCGAATTGCTTCCTCAAAAAGTAAGTTTCACACACGATTTTGTCTTTTTTCTTGGTATGTTACTTTTTTTTTCCTTTTTGAAATGTCTCTTTTTTAGTTGGACTAATTATTTTACGAACAGGAGTGAACTTTGTGGAGAAATATAAATGGGACATACCCTGACTGCAGCAAGTGATCAGATTACAGAGATAAATTGATACATGAGAGGTTCCGGGATACTGGGTAATTACGGCACATACCTCCAGGAAATTCACACACACACACACACACACACCCAGCATTAACCTCCTGCGTGTGTGTGTGTGTGTGTGTGTGTGTGTGTGTGTGACTATGTAGATTTTAATTGTAAGAAAGATTTAGGGGATAACACCTATTTTTAAGTTAAATAGCACTAGATGTCTTTATGACTGTGTTTATTACAGTTTAAGGTATATTTCTAAAAACCATAATCCTAATAACTTTTCACTACTTAGATACTGGGCAAAACAAATACGGAAAAAAATGATTTCATCCAGTAGTGCCTAAATGTGGCTAATTGTTAAATTCTCATGGCCATTACCAGCCCTCCTGAATAAGGATCTCCAACACTGGGGTTCAGCAGGCCGCCAGGCGATTCTCATAGCCAGCCAAGTTTGTGAAGCCTAAAAATAAATAAATAAATAAAATAAAATAAAATAAAAATCATTCTAATGTAATGAGTTCCCGCTGTGGTGCAGTGATTTAATGATCCAGCTTGTCTCCTTGTCGTTGCTGGTTCGATCCCCAACCTGGTGCAACGGGTTAAGGATCTGGCATTGTCACAGCTGTTGGCATAGGCTGCAGATGCAGTTCTCTGGCCCGGGAACTTCTATATGACTTGGGCTAGCTAGAAAAGAAAAAAATAAGTAATAATAATGTCATTTCTCTCTAATCAGTTTGATGTTGAAAGAATTGTGCAGTTTACTAAAGAACTGTGAATGCACGTTTTTGATAATGCATATGAATGCTGTAGTCAAAAATTGCCTCACTGGAGCTTCCCTGTATAGTCCTCTGACTTAGGCATCTTGATTTCCATTTTATAGATGAGGAAATTGATAGCGTTAAAATAATCATGAAGTTAATAACTAGGACAACCAGGATTCAGTCCCGAGCCTTCTGGCTGCATGTCCAGGGGTCCCAGCTCACTGACCTGAGACAAAACCTTTTAGAGGCCTTTTCCAATAGGATATCTGGTTTAGCTCTAGCATTTTGTCTTTCTGTCATTCCCCCAAATAACTTTTGAGGTCTGTGCACTTTCATTTTAGAATACATTTCTTGGATTGCAATGTGCCTCGTTTTGCATTGGAGGCTGGGTTAGGCAGCAGGGGCATGAGTTTTACTCTCAAGGCGTCTTTGTTGGGGAGATGAGATTTTCTTGGGACAAGAGTAGAAAACAACAGTTTAAAGTGACTAAATGTACACTGTGGACTTTGACTGCAATAGCGGTTCAGGGAAAATCATTTGGGACTAAGTTTTTGGGGAAAGACTTCAGGAGAGGAAGGATTTCATTTAGGTCTTGAAGAATGGGGTTTGGAAAGTTTGGGAGAAGGCATTGCAAGAATGGGAAGAGCATGTGCGTGAGAGAGAGAGAGAGAGAGAGAGAGAGAGAGGGAGAGAGAGAGAGGGAGAGAGAGTGTGTGTGTGTGTGTGTGTGTGTTTGCATTTAGTCAGACTTAGTGCTTGAGAGAGAAGTGGTTCAGCTGAGGAGCAGTGACAGAGAGGAAACGGTGTAGAAGATGGGGGCCATGCCCTCTCCTTCAGGGAGGCCAGACTCTATAGGGCACTGAGATTGTGGCGTTAGAAAGTGCCTTTGGGGTCGTCGTCCTCTTCTTATAGGTGTTCTTATTCTCTCATGTACATACTCTCAGCCCCCAGAAAATATTTTAACCTAATGCTTCAAAAGCCACTGTCATTGTCCAGAATCAAATTAAGCATAGTCAATATGACCATCGCTCTGAGCCACACACAGGATTTGGGATGTTGACAGACACAAAAGCCTCAGCATAACAGGCAGAGAATCAGCAGGTTCCTGGGATAGGACTAATTTTTCTCTGGCTGTTTAGTAACAGGTGGTATTTATCTAAGCCGACTGCCCTGGGCAGCTGGTTGATGGGTTTTTCCAGCTGGACATCTTCTCCCCATTTAGTCCAACCACACCTGCTTCAGAAAGAAAACAAGAGCCTTTCTCATCTCCAGTATCTACATGTGGGGGCTAGGGTATAGATGAACCATTCAGCTTCCAACTGTAGTATTTCATGATGTCCGAGGATCCCATCTGGCCTCCTACTAGAAAAAAAAGAGGTTTTAGGTTTAGAGGTGGGCATTTTTTTCACCAAAACCATCCCCACCCCCACCCCAGGAGTGGATCTGTCCTGTTGGGTTGCTTTCTTTTTAAAAAGATTTCATCATTGGCTGTTATCATATGATCAGATTTTCTCCCATTAAAACTTCCTTTTCTTGAAGCGTGCACTGACATGACTGTGGCTGTCCCTTCCAGCTTTTGTTGTACCACATTAAGGAATAGAGAATAGTCTCATGAAAGATTAATCACTTCCTGTAAGCATCTTGTACATGCAGACAGGCAATTACTGAAAAATGTCCGAAAGAAAACAAGGAAGGACATTAAAATGTCAGGTATTTTTTGGCAGTGCGACTACTGCAAAACTTGCTTGGGTGCCAGCTTTTTTGGAGCCAAAAAGGACTTCTGTGCTGAGTTAATGGATCATAGTTTGTTTTGTACCTGAGTAGCAATGTTTTCTTTGTAATGATAGCCAAAACTTTGACACGGCACAGGTATTTCTCTTGAGGCTATACAAGTGTGTATATTCTTATTTATTTCCCCGTCTAAACTGCATGATGAATCAACCACTTGGATTAAATTCAGTCCCGGCAATTTAGAGAACCCTGTATTCCCAGTGCTGGGCCCGCCAGATAGTAGATGCTTAATAAATATTTGATGACTGACCAAGGGGTTTACAACAAAAGAGCGAGATTTTAGGGAATGTCATAGCCTCAGTCCTGAAAATCTCCCTAACCAGTGTAGTACTGGGTTCATCATTATCTTGACTCAAAACTTGCTATTTACCAAGTATATTCTAGGCTCTTTTCTAAAGGCTGGAGATAAGAAAAAAAGACACAGTCCTTGCTGTTGAGAAGCTGAGAATTCCTGGCACGGAAATAGTAATATAGCAACAACATCCAAAACAAAATAATATTTTGTTTGTTTGTTTTGCTTTTTAAAAAAATTTTTTTTAGGGCCTCACCTGCGGTATACGGAAGTTCCAGGCTAGGGGTTGAATTGGAGCTACATCTGCTGGCCTACGCCACAGCCACAGCAATGCCAGATCCAAACTGCGTCTGCGACCTACACCATAGCTCACAGCAACACCGGATTCTTAACCTACTAAGAGAGGCCAGGGATTAAACCCGCATCCTTGGTGGATACTAGTTGGATTCGTTTCTGCTGCATCACAACGGGAACTCCCAAAATAATGTTTATTGAGCATTTGTGTATTGTAGATACTAAAGCCCTATGTATATATTAATTCATTTAATCCAGAGTTTTTACTAATACTCTAGTTTCTCAGATGTGTAGACTGAGGCATGGAGAATTGCACCTTTCTGTAATTTACCCAAATCTAGTAAGTGATGGAAAGGGGGTATGAACGAAAATACAAAACCAAACACTGCATTTGTACAGTGCTCAGATGGGATAAGTACACGGGGCAGAGAAGAGGTGCCCTCCACTCAGTACAGTGGGGACTGGGGGAGAATTTCAGGCACAGCCGATGTCCAAGTCTTCTCCCCCTTACCTCTGCTGTCTGTCCTGGATCTGGGATCTGGGACACCCGTTTCTCTCCAGATCTGGTCCCAGTTGTTTCCAGGTCCTTCACTATGGATGGGCAGCATTGTGCTCTACATTGTGAAATCTCTCCACCGATGTCTTCACAAGTTATTCAGCTTCCGGCAGCTCTAATTATGTCCTGCTGTAGTGGCAAGAAGGTGGGCTCCGGAGTCAGACACGCTTAGATTTGAATCTTATCTCTTCCATTTACAAGCTGTGCAATGGAAGCATGTAAATGGCAAGTTTACTCAACTTCATGGGCTTAATTATACTCATCTCTTGGGTCCGTTAAAAAAATTGAGGTCTAATGTGTAAAATATCCATTGTACAGGAGGTGCTCAATAAGTGCTCATTTTATTCCTCTTGTAAGACTGTCTTTTTTTGCCTGCATTTCTCCCAGCACCTAGCATTGCTCCCCTTAATAGCTGATGATGAATACACATTTGTTAATTTGATTTTATGGGAGAGGAGAAATAATTTATGTCAGTGTTATATTTTTAATCATCATATATGTAACATCTCCCTGGAATATTTTTCCCTTCCCCTCCACATCTACCTTAGTTTAAATCCTACTTGTCTTTCAAGTCTTGGATTAGACACAGTCCTCTTCAAAAAGTTCTCCCTGCCTGATTTAGGCTCCCCTTCTCCCTGCTTTGGTAGTACCTTGAGTGATAGGAACTATAGGTCCCAGACAAGCTTTATTACTATTTCTTTTTATTGAATGAAAGCCATACAACATGAAATTAAACACTTAAAGGGGACAGTTCAATGACATTTAGTACCCTCACAATGCTGTGCAACTACCACCTCTATGTAGTTCTAAAACATTTTCATCAGCTTAAAAGAAAACTTTGTATCCATTAAGCAATCATCCCAACCCCCTCCCGCCAGCCCTTGGCAAACATCAATCTGCTTTTCATCTTACGGGTTTTCCTATCCTGGACACTTCATACACATGGGATCACACAGCACGTGACCCGTGTCTGGCTTCTCTGACTTAGCATTATACTTCCAATGTTATAGCCCGTATCAGTACTTCACTCCTTTTTATGGCTGAGTAATAGTCCATCCTAGGTACACACTACATTTTTTTTATTCGTTATCCGCTGGTGGATACTTGGGTTACCATGAATTGTACTATTATGAGCATTTGTGCCCAAGTATTTGTGTGCTTGTTTTCACCTTTTGGAGTGAATACATAGGAGTGGCATTGCTGAGTTGTATGGTAAATCTATGTTTAATTTCTTTTTTTTTTTTTCGCCACACCCACAACATGTGGAAATTCCCAGGCCAGGGATCAGATTTATGCCACAGCAGTAACCAGAGCCACAGTAGTGACAACCCCGAATCCCTAACCACTAGGCTACCAGGGAACACCTATGTTTAACTTTCTAAGCAACTGCCAGCTTTATTATTTTCTCATTTTGAAATGTTGCCCAAGTCAAACCTAAAGACAAGCCCAGGATCTGGGTCTGGAATTAACTCTACTTAAAGAAAGCCCACAGATCCTGAAGGCTTTGGTTCAGGGAAAAAAAGACACCAAAAGTGGTACACATAAAACTGTCTTGTAAAAATAAGTTTGCTGTGGAAAAGAAAAACAAGGTATAACAACCTGACTGTGAGACAGTCTAATGGGGGAGAAACGAGTAACCAATCTTAACCCAACTCCCTAGGGTCCTCCCAAGGCCCCTGGTTTAAGACTTAGCAAGTAGGGCTCTCTTAGATTTCATTATTTATCTGCATTTTAAAGAGCATCACCTCATCAAAAAATGTGCAGAATGATCTGAACAGACAGTTCTCCAAAGAAGACATACAGATGACCAAAAAAAAATACACGAAAAGATGTTCAATGTCACTAATAGAGAAATGCAAATCAAAACTACTCAGTTGCCACCTTACACCAGCCAGAAGGGCCATCACCCAAAAGTCTAGAGAGGGTGTGGAGAAAAGGGAACCCTATTACACTGTTGGAGAGAATGTAAATTGGTGTAACCACTATGGAAAACAGTACGGAGATTCCTCAAAAAATGAAAATAGAATTACCATCTGATCCAGCAGTCCCACTCCTGGGCATCTATCCAGAGAAAACCATGACTCGAAAAGATACATGTAGCCCCAATGTTCATTGCAGCACTATATACAACAGCCAAGACATGGAAGCAACCTAAATGTCCACTGACGGAGGAGGGGCTAAAGAAGATGTGGTACATATATACAACAGAATATTACTCCGCCGTAAAAAGGAATGAAATAATGGCATTTTCAGCAATATGGATGAACCTGGAAATTATCATGCTAAGTGAAATTAGACAGTGAAACACAAACATGCTATGCTATCACTTATATTTGGTCTCTAAAAAAAGAATACAATGAATTTCTTTGCAGAACAGAACCTGACTCACAGACTTTGAAAAAATTATGGTTAAAGGAGGCAGGTGGTGGGGAGGAGGGATGGCTTTGAGGTTTGGGATGGAAATGTTGTGAAACTGGGTTGTGATGATGGTTGTACAACTGCAAATATAATAAAATTCATTGGAAAAAAAAAAAGCTTCAACCCAAACCTGGTAACTGTGGCACAAAGACCTGTCCATGGAGTATAAAGAACTGAGATTCTGATCAGATACCGTGTGGAAGACACCATACCAGGCACCAAAGCAGGTGCCATTTGGGGAGGATTTAGATTGATTTTGTTGTAGGTTAGTTCCTTCAGTGGAGAAAGTAATAATTTGAGTGCAGCTACAGTGTTTACACATAACAAGATTATCAACTGTGCCAGAAAAGTCATGGCAGTGCCACGTGAGTGCTGCAGGGGTGGAGGCATAGGAAGAAGCAAATGCCTCAGATGAGAATTGCCAGAGAAGGAGTTCCTGCTGTGGTGCAATGGGATCCTTGGCGTCTCTGCAACACCAGGACACAGGTTCCATCCCTGGCCCGGGACAGTGGGTTAAAGGATCTGGTGTTGCTGCAGTTCTAGGTTGCAACTGTGGCTCAGATCTGATCCCTGGCCCTGGAACTCCATATGCTGTGAAATTGCCAAAAAGGAAAAAGAAAAAAAAATTACCAGAGAAAGTTTCAATAGAAAAAGGGGACTTGGGTGGTTTTTTTCCTTTCATTCTTAAAGTTTTATTGACATATAGTTGATTTACGATGTGATAATTTCTGCTGTACAACAAAGTGAGCCAGTTATATATATATACACTCATATCCACCCTTTTTCAGATTCTTTTCCCACATAGACCATCACAAAATATTGGGTAGAGTTCCCTGTGCTATCCAGGGCTGTTTTTAAAGATATGTAGGATTTATATCTAGAGAGGGGAAGATGAAAGTTACCTCCAGGTAAGAAATGGTCTGAAGGGTAGGCTTCTGAGTTTGGCTGTGAGTTTGGTCTTGAGCCAGTTTATTGTTTCAACAAAACTGAGAATAAAACATACGGCAGGTCACAGTCACTGTAGAGAAAGTGAACAGAGACACTGAAGAGGGGAATATATTTATTAAGAAAAGAAAGAACTAAATCTGGCTTGGGCATTGTAGCCAGCTCAATCTGGTGAGGGGGGTTTACCGCTTAGTAACCCCAACCAAAGGAGCTGAGTTTTTTTGGAAACCGAGTATCTCCTCTGATCTTAAAAGTTGTTGTGGAAGTGGTTCTGATTGGTAACAGTCTTAAAACTTTTGCTTTCTTGTTTATTTATTCTTTATATAATCTCTGCATTATACTTGAGATTATATGAATAATATAAACAATACAAGTCTTAAAATTTCTGCATTCTTATTTATATAATCTCGGCAGTAATTACAAATGGTCTCTCTCTCTCTCTCTCTCTCTCTCTCTCTCTCTCTCGCCTCAGAGGTATGGATCTCCCTTTGATAAATTGTCTGTTTAACCACAAAGCCAGTAGATGCTTTTGTTCTGTAATTTGGTCTTCTCAGCACATGATTACTAGATATTCACTTTGTTTTTCTTGGAGGGACAACCTGGAGAAATAAAACTGTACAAGATGCAGACCGGAAATAACAATCCATATATCTGCTGAGAAAGGAATGATGTTTTCTCCCAGAATGGCTAACTCCCCTCTCAATAAGGAACCATACACCTGCTGCTCTTAAATCATGACAGCTGTCATTAAAAAGGCCTCTGCTTTTTTCCATTTGGGTAACGTGCTTATTGAACAGTTCTGTTTTCATCTATGACTTTTTCTAGTCTGTGTAAGCTAAGAAAGTGTCTTAAGCAAGCTCTTGCTGTACTAGCGGGATCAGTCTAGTCCTGGGGTAATAGAGATGCAAGACGCTTCCTTGTATCCTATAAACACATCACCTTACAGCTAGTTAAAAACTGATCCTGGTTGATAGCTCTATTTGACTTTTGTGTTTCCCCGGGAAACTTGCTATGATCTGCCTGGATAAAATCTGGATTCCGATGAGTACCTTTACAACATTATGTTTTACAGGGACCTTGACATCAATCTCTTACTTACCTTCCTTGATAACCTAAAAACAGCCCACGGGAAAAGGAGGGGGCAAGAAAAGGAGAGGCAGGGTGGGCTGGGAAAATCCTAGAAGGGGTAGTGACTGCATGTTGCAGTGACAGCTGCGTCCTGTGACTTTTTATTTATTTTGTGATGAGAAAAATATTTTTAGTTTTTTAAGTTGTATTGAAGTCTAGTTCATTTACAAGGCTGTGCTAATTTCTGCTGGACAACAAAGTGACCCAGTCATATATAAACCCACATCCACTCTCTCTGAGATTCTTTCCCCACGTAGATCATCACAGAATACGGGGTAAAGTTCCCTGTGCTATACAGCAGATCTCTGTTGGCCAATCGTTCCATATACCTCAGTGTGCATATGCCAATCCCAAACCCCCATCCATCCCTCCCCCCCACCCCAATCTGTCCCCTTTGTGTTCTGTGACTTTAAAGTCTTTCCCCACTGTAGTTTCATTTAGAGATGCTCCAGGATGCCAACTCTGGACATAAATAGTCCTGAGGTTTGAACCAGGGCTTACTTCCCCAACAGTGTAACTTGGGATCAGTTACTCAATCTTTCTAACCTTCGGTTTTCAGATTTGCAAAATGGGGAAAAAGTATTCCTCACTTCTTGGGCTTTTCATGAGGATTAAATGAAATAATGTGTATGGTGCACAGAGCACAGCGCCTGGCACATCATGAGCTCTCAGTAGATGGTAGCTGTTGTTGGACTTCTAGGATCATGGTCTGTGGCCAGCTCACAGGTCTAAGTAACTTTTTCTCCTGTATTCCCATTTTAAATGGGAAGTTTCATTTTGCCGATATTTTCCAGACTTTTAGTAAACATGTACATTATTTCAAAGTCTGGAGAAATTTACATTTCAAAAAATGGCTCATATAGAGCATATGGGAATTTATAATATGGCCTAGAAAATGTATGAAAATTGTATTTATATTGGCCAAATTAATACTAGGAGGAAGGAAAGGTTTTCTTTGGCACTGGGATAACATTTTCTTTTTTTTTTTTTCCTGTTTTTATTAAGATGTAATTGACATACAGCACTGGATAAGTTTAAAGTGTACAGCAAGGATAAAATTTTCAATCATTACTTGCTGATAGAGTTTAAAAATCTATTTAAGTATTATCTGGATGGTTTGGAGTTGTCCCCTACTTGCCATTCTCTTATTCATTTATTCATTCATTAAAGTGTTTAAGATCTGAAGGGTTCAGGACTGTAATACTCAATTTTCCAAACTTATGATTTAACAATTGTTTGTTCAAATACAATTTAATAATTAAATGACAAAATCTGGAAATGGATTAAGGGTTTTGGGTTGCCAGATGACCTTCCAAATCATTTTGTCGAAGAATTAAGAGGAATAAACTAGGGGCGTATGGATTTCATTTTGTTTAAAATACGTTTTGATTCAAAAACTAAGGGAAAGCTGGGACAATTTTTTTTTGAAGCCAGTTTTTTTTAAAAGATAAATAGTTGGCTGAATACAAAGTAGTGTCAAATTTATATATTTATATTTTAAACAGTATTGCCAACTGCCAAAAGTTTTTTTTTTTTTCTTTCTATGAACAGTAGTGAGAGCTTGTAAGTCTTTACCAGAATCTGCTTTCTTCTTCTCTTTCCCATGACCTTAGGGAAAGAAATTCTAAGTAAGGCTGCATTGTTAAAATCCTGGGCTGGGAGGTTGGAGATTTGAGTACCATATTTCTAAATAAAGGCTCATGAAAATTTTCAAAGACCAGTAACTACTGAAATGGCATTTTAAAGTCTGATTTTGGAGTTCCCGTTGTGGCTCAGCAGTAACGAACCCAACCAGTATCCATGAGGATGCGGGTTCAATCCCTGGCCTTGCTCAGTGGGTTAAGGATCTGGCGTTGCTGTGAGCTGTGGTGTAGGTAGCAGACTTGGCTTGGATCTGGCGTTGCAGTGGCTGTGGCGTAGGCCTGCAGCTGTAGCTCTGATTCGACCTGACCCCTAGCCTGGGAACTTCTATATGCTGCCAGTCTGGCCCTAAAAAGCAAAAAAAAAAAAAAAAAAAAGTTTGATTTTAGAACTTGATAATTTTGTTACTATAGTGAACACTGTTTTCAGATTTTTTTCCTTTTTCTTTTGGCCACATCCATAGCATGCCAAAGTTCCCTGGGCCAGGAATTGAACCTGTACCACAGTAGTGACCCGAACCACTGCAGTGGCAATGCTGGTCCCATAATGCCAGATCCTTAACCCACTGAGCCACACAGGAATTCCTAATTTTTTTACTTATAATAGGAAAAATGGTTTTAGTAAAGTTATATTCCAGTTAAATTTCTTATTAATTAGCATTCAGCAAAATTTTAAGCATTCAGGCTTGAATGTCTAAGTGTTTTCTGAAAAGAATAAATAAAAATGTTTCCTAACTGTCTAAACTTCATATAATTCATAAAACCAATGTTTTTCTATGAGCTTTTGTCTCATGCAGAGGGTTCATCTTCCATGTAGACAGCAGGCAAACTGGTACTTCTCAGAGATTGAATTATTCCCTCCTTCTCCAGATAGCTGTATTTCATCTTAGAGAGCTACACCCAAACTAGATTTTCATCTGAGGACTGATCTGTTACAGAAGTGTTGTAAAGAGAATCATTCTGGAGCTCCCGTTGTGGCTCAGTGGTAACGAACCCGACTAGAAACCATGAGGATGCAAGTTCGATCTCTGGCCTCCCTCAGTAGGTTAAGGATCAAGCATTGCCGTGAGCTGTGGTGTAGGTCACAGATGCACCCTGGATCCTGCATTGCTGTGGCTGTGGTGAAGGCCGGCAGCTGTAGCTCCAATTCGACCTTTAGCCTGGGAACCTCCATATGTCACAGGGGTGGCCCTAAAAGGCAAAAAACAAAACAAAACAAAACAAAACAAAAAAGAATCAATCCATCTTTATAAGTAGATGATATCACAGTAAATAGTGTAAAATATAATCATCTAGCCTAAGAGAAATACAATTCGGTTTTTCTAGAGAACAAAGAATTTTGCCAAACAAAGGAAAACTCCCTGAGTCAAAAAAAAGAGAGAGCAAATAGTCTTTTCTAAAATATTAAGGCTATAAAATTATGAGGAAAAAGTACTGAGAAAAAAAAAGTAGACTCTGGGGTCTTATATGAATGTCCAGGCAGGGAAAATTCACCACAGCTATGGGTCATCTCTGCAGAGACCACTCCTCATTTTTTTCATGGTCTCTGTTCCGCATGAGTCTCAGTTTGCATCCTCTAATACCTAGGGCTGAATGAGGAATTTCTCTCAACAGCAGTTCCATCTCTGCCTGGGAGCCTCCTCTCTGCGAAGCAATAACCAGTAAGCGGAGAAAGTAAGAAAGAATTTGAGCCCAGAAGACATTCAGAGTGTTCACTGACCCTGAGTTTCAGAAGAAAGAAATCAGGTTGCTCTTTATATCCCAGGCCCCTGGCCCACCAGCAGATAGACGGAAATCTTTCCATAAAATCGCCTCCCAGGTCCCTGTCTTTAGGCAATCTTACATTTGAGCCTGTCTTGTAAGGAAAGAGGTTCTCAGATATTGCAGAAAAATAGCCAATGCAGGGCTATTATTATTATTATTATTAAATCCTGTTCTGTTGGGAATTCAACATTAGGTGAAACAGACAATGCAGGAAGAGGAAACATCTGCCAGCACGCCCTTTGGTACAGATTATTTTCTTAAGGAACATTTAATGATTAAGAATTGTTTTAGTAATGTTGTGGTATAATTTATACCATAATACTCTAGGATGGTTAATTTGCATATACTGAATCTCTCTAACTAAACCATAAGCTTACTACAGGTCCTAGAATGTATCTCTCCATGTTTTATTACAAGTGTTTACTTGCCTGATAAAGGTCTGTGGTAGATAGTGCGTGGGAAAATAATTAAGACCTTGGACTTGACGCGGCATATGCTTGACGCTGGGAAACACATGATGACCAGTGGGACTGACTTGGTCTTCTAATGCTGAGTAAAGTCTCATAGAATTACACGAAATGAGAAATGAAACTTGACACTCCTGGCTTGAAAATTTAATTTTGAAAAAGGGGCATCACGGTATCCTCGAAATGGCACATGTCTGCTGACTAAGCAGTGCAAGATGCTGTAACTAAATCCTGAAAGCGAAGGCTGAAAATAGAAATAATTGGAGAAAAGGGAAGAAAATTGTGTTAGTAAATTCAGCAACCGCTAATCCCTGTTTTGTGATCAAAGGCGTCTAGACACTACCTAACTCCCTTTTAGCCTTTATGGCTGCTGCAAAGGAGCATGCATTCTTATTATCTTATTTACAGTGTTAGAGGATGTCTGTGTAAACAAACATCTCCTGAACACTTGTGCATTTGTCAGAGTTGCCTCTTCTCTGGGCTTATTTAAAAACCCGATTTGGTGTTAACCAGCATTCTTTTGCAAGCTACACCCAGCAGCCCTCAGACTTAACTGCAGTGGAAAACCAGACATGCTCTTTTGTGTTGAGTGCTCTCATTCTGGCCAGTCTAAGAGATCCTCCACCTCCAAGGAGTACTTTTCCAAGTATGTAGCAGACACTACAGACATCTTACCTCTAGGACTCAGATCTTGGGGGGACAAACTTGACCTCGAATATTTTTGTTCTTTGGTCCCCTTATGTCATTTACACTTTAAGTCCTGAATACTTGGTTTATGAAACAAAAATGTGATCATCATAAACACGGGTCGCCATCTTTCTGTCAGAAAGAATAATGGCAAACATTTATTGCAGAATTTACATCCCAGATACTTTGCGTAGTCCCTACAGCAATCTTTCAGGACAAAATGCCATTATTCTTGTTTTACAAATAGGCAAACAGAGAACTCAGGAAGAAGTAACTTCTCTGAAACCACATTGGTGGTAAACCAGAAATCAGGATTAAAATGAGGAGTGATTCTAAAGCCATTATTCTTATTGCATGACTCCAGGAAGTGTCATTGATTTAGGACCGTCCTAGGAATGTGTTGAATGGAAGACCTCTGTGAGGTGATTGACCTGCAAAGTTCCCCTGCTCAAAGGTTTCTCCTCTGTGGTACATATGAGACACTCCTTTGATGTAAAACCTTGCAATACTGGGGAAGAGAATGGAAACTCACATTCACCACTTATGTTAAATTAGTTAACGGAATTACCCAGCAGGATTCTCAAATTGGGATAGAAGACCAATGGGTTTTAAAGTAGAGTGGCTCAGGGAGGGAAGTTTGCAGCTGAAAGAGGTATTAATTTGAAGCTCAAGAGAGTTTGTGGGGTCTAGTTTCTGCCACCAGGGGTCAGTGTGCAGGTGCTAGAAATAGAGGCCCGCAGCAGCATTGGGAAAACAAACTTGGATCAAAATGGAAAACGGAAATGGAAACTCTTTTTTAGTTAAAACTTGGCAAAGAACCTCTGGCAGGTAAACCCCAAACTGAAACTATAAATCAGAAGTTACTGAAGATTAAGTCCATCTGAAGACCTGAACTTATATCCTGCCTAAATGAAGGCAGAATGTACCCACCGTTATGATTGCTAATTAAGTGATGTCTTTGCAGTACACAGAAAGACACAACAGTCTTCTTAAATTTACTAAAAAGTCTCTTACTGATTGAACTTTGGGGTGACCACATAGTAAAGAGAATAGTGAAAGGTCAAAGAGGAAGACTAAGAGGGGGTTTTTATAAATTATCAAGATTTTAGTACAAGCATCTCATTTTTTAAAATGAAAAGAATACTCTTTAATGTGTTATATAGTTGTTAAAGGTAATTTCAGTCCTTTATCTCTTCTTCTTTTTTTCTTTTTGGCAAAACAAAGTGTGTAGTGAGGAGGTATCCAGGTGATGTTAAATATTTAAGAAAGTATGTTCTCTAACAGAATCTCACTTTGGTTTTATTGCTTTCAAATACTTTATTTTTTACTTCAGATCATTTGGGAACTATTTTGCTCAATTGCACTAGGACTATTTTGCAACAAATGCTGGTCTTTTTTGTAGATATCGCTCTTTGGGTGTTTTTTAAACTATAGTTTGAAAATCAAGAAGGTTTAAGTATTTTATGTTAAAATAATTACTCCAGGGAACTGCAAGGTATTTAGATCTATCCTTATTTTCCTAAATATAAATACAGTCATTGTATAGTTGAGAAAACATATTCAAAATGGTAGTTTGCATCCTTCATGATTTAGCAGGAGCATGCGTCTGTGAAAGAACACAGTGAAAGTTAATTGCTGTCTACTTGGAAAGCCCAAAGCAGCAGATTTTGCCCCTGGCAAGATAATTTTACAAAAGAGGGAACAAAAATATGAGCCAGGCTGCGTCTCAACCATTACTGTCTCAGATGAAGGCTTCTCTCTCTCTCTCATGTACATGTATGATGAACTTAAGAGGCACACATTCAAAATGACTGTTTATAACCAAAGTAGGAAAAAAAAACGGTAACAGAACACACAGTATCATAAAAGGCTTCATCTGTGCTAATGGATTTTGAGTGATGTGTTTCTAGAGTCTAAAAGTGCAAATTATCTTTTGGCTAAAATACCTGTCTGTATTTGCTTTGATTTACTTCATGTAGGTCTTTCAGCACTGGGACTTAACATTCTGACCTAACATTTAATGTATTAATCCTAATTTTAATCCGATACCAAGACTCTGTTGTATTGCATCAATTCGGGTTAATTCAGAATTATGTTGCTCCCACCCAGAATCAATAGACCCACTGTTGGTTCCCTCCGAAGCTGACCACCCAGTTTTGTGAGAATCTGCAGTGAATTAGAAAATCTGTCATTGCTGAGGAGACTGGGCGGCTCCGATATGGTCTGTCATTCTTTCTGGTCTATACAATACCCACTCTTTGTCCACCGTCTCTTAAACTAACCTGACATAACTGAGCCTGCCAGTCAATGAGATCTTTATTCTCCTGGAAGGAATGCCTTGCACACCAGCGTTATTAAGAAATTTCTGGACAATGTTTAGTGGCTGAAGAATAATCCAAGTTTCTATTAAAAAGCCATCTGGGTAATTAATAGCACATTTGTTCTCAGCCTCCTCCTAATTTGTCCATTAGTGGAATAAAAGCTCAGGACAAAGGGTAATGTGGTTCAGTTATATTTTACAAGAATTCTTCAGGAAGTTGAAAACATATGATAGTTTTCCAAAGATACATATGTTTATAGGCTCTTAGAGCAGCAAATAGGAAAATCCATGAGCTTTAAACTGAAGTTTTCTGCTGCCACTAGCCATTTAAATTAAGAAAACGGATATAGAATATTGACAATCTAGCCTTGGAACTGATGAGCATATGGCCAGAATGTCCCCCACAACCCCAAACACGAATAGCTAGGTGTCTCCGTCATCTTTAAGCTTAAAACAATTTCCCTGGATATTTACAAATTTGAAAAAAGCAAGACGTTTTTTATACCCTTTTACCTGATAGTCGAAGGCTTTTCTGGGATCTCTTTTTAGTGTATTTTCATAAGTAGTAGCCTCAGGCAGCATATTTCTGCACCATTGCCAATTAAACTTTTTTTCTTATTGACGCTTTCTCTGTTAGTTTGCCTTTTTTCTTAACTGCGTGTCCAGAGAAACTTTGAAGTCCTAGATATTTGAAGATAAAAGTTCCAAACACCTCAGCAAAGCTAAATGAGGATTTAGTGTGTTTCTGTCTTTTAGATTTATTTTAAAGCAGTGTTCAGCTAAACAGCACAGGAACCTGGAATTTATAGGGATTACATTGCCACAGAGTACGTGTGTGTGTGCGCGCGCGCGCGCATGTGTGTGTGCATACGCACGTTTTCCAGCGTAAGAGTGGTGGAGAGGGGATGGGAGCAATGTTTGTCACAACCAGTGTATCTGCAAATATTCTCCACGAAGTTGGAGGTGATGAGACACAGGGAGAGAGAGAGAGAGAGAGAGAGAGAGAGAGAAGAGAGGGATGGGGGGGAGGTAGGGGAAAGAGAGAAAGAAAAAAAGAAAATCTCTCTTAGATAAAGGTCTTTGGAAATCTCAGATCCTGCAAGACATTAGTTTTATTGCTTGGTTCTATGTGCCACGCTAAGGGCTTTCCTGGATTATTTTATATAATGTTTATAACAATGCTGTAAATAGGTGTTATCCTCATTTTTCGATGAGGCTCTGGGAGGTTGAGGTTCCACAGCAGAGCCTGCGGTCTCTGTGGCCTCCAGTTCCACCCGCCTGGCTCCAGGCTGCCGTTTTCCTTCCTCAAACACGTGATTCTTACGACCTGGTTACCGGCTTTACCTTGAGTGTTCTTCCCCTGACTCTTTTCTGTGACTGGGCTTTCTCGTTCCAGCAAAAGTCCAGTTAAGAAAACATACTTTGGAAGGGAGCCATCTGAGTTGCATTCTAGATTCATTCATTCAGTCATTCATTCAGTGCTTAGCAGACGTCTGTGATGCCCAGACGTTGCTGGGCTGAGATCTGAAGGATGACGCGGCATGATCGAGGCAGAGAGAAGAGGCAAGACAAGGTGCTGACTGAAGGCAGCGCAGATGTGGTTCTGGGAGGGAGTGTGGTGAGCGTGACCGGGTCTTAGAGAGCAAAGGACGGGGCGGTAAGGTGGAGGCATAGGGGAGCCTCCCAGAACCTTAGACACAGCAGGAATAACCGGAAGCCACCCGGCGGCGTCGTGATAGTGTCGGCCCCCTGACCGGCGGGTTCCAGCAAGGGCTGGATGTACCTCGCCATTTAATACAAGGGACTTAAGCACCCATGAATTTAGGTACTTGTGTTCGGTGACAGGGGTCCTGGAACCAGCCCCGCCCCCACGGATACGGAGGGAAGCACGTACTTTGGTATTTACCTCACGGAGATGCTCATTCCCAGGCTGATGTCATTCAGGAAATTACCCCTGTCATTTCCTTTCCTTGTGAGATTTCACTGTGGCTTTTAGTGGCAGCTTTCCCCAGGATCCCTTCAGCACCGTGGGTTCAGGAGAGGGTCTGGAGGACTCAGTAAACACCCGTCACCACCACACTAGGACGGCTTCAGGTATGGGGTGCTCGGGCCCAAACAGCATATGAAGGAAAGCACAGTTTTATTCCTAAACGAAGCTCTGTTTTAAAAACACAGACTCAGAGAGAAGCCAAGGAATGAAACTTTAAATATCCATTTGTGACTAAGTAGTTTTTCAGTTTCACTGAGTTAGGAGGTCAGCTGCCTCAGCTGCCAAAGTGTGAGGAAAACACAGAGTTAGAGGCCCCAGGGCCTCAGGGAGGCTGTCCTTGGCCAGGAGGGCTGGGCCTCTCCTCAGCAGAACAAATATTTGTTAGCACTTTACACGAGAATACTCCTGAGCTCATCGTATTTACATTGCAAATGATTTGTAAATAGCAAAGCAGTTATGTGTACCTGCGATTTGTCGTTTGTTTGAGGATGCTGTCTAGATAGAAGATGAGAGAAGGGAGTTGGGGAGAGGAGGGCCCTGAAAAAGCAAACACAAAACCTCCAGCAGATTCTCTGTTGCCAGGGCCAGTGCTTAACCCGCCACCCCCAAATAAATCCCAAATGAATGCGCCCTCCAGTCTCTCCCTTGGCAGGTTAAGTGGACCTAGCCTTATAAACTCAACTCTCAGAACAAGTTGTCTCTGAAAGGAGTAAATAGACAGCCCTGCCCTGGCTCCAACACGGGGGTCTCTGGAGCACCCTGGGGCCGTGGTGGGGGTGGGGTGGGGTTCCTTCTTGTAGGACCTCCCAGTGCCCAGCCCCTGGGGTCTATAACTCAACTGCTGGAGGGGAAGAGAATGCAATCCTCTGTCTGCTGGAAACGATGTGTCTTCAACAGGTTCGAGAGCTAAATTTATGTGTCAACACTGGTCAACACGTGTGGATAGATAAGGGTTATGTGTATAGAGCACTCTATGTTTTGGGATCGTGCTTTTCCATTATAAAATGAAAAAAAAAAAGGAAAACGTTTAAAAAAAAAAGAAGAGTTGGGTTGAGAAAAAAAAAAAAAATCTGTACTTCCCCCAAACAATGGCCACACTCTTCCCACTGTAAGGGAAGATACTCCAATTTACAAAAAATTTTTTCCAGTTTAAAATTTTTATTTCCGTGTATTCTATGCAAGGATGATTCCCACGTGATGTGAAGCTTCTGGATATTTCTCCACTGTTCTTTCAAACTTGTCCCCCAAGGGAAGCGTGAAATCTCATTAATAGATTTTTCTAAGTGTAAATATTTTTACTTGTTTGCAAAGCTTTCTGGAGATACAATTTACAAGCATATAATTCATCCATTTAAAGTGTCCAATTCAGTGTTTTTTACTATATTCATAGGCTTATGAAACCAGCATCACAGTCTAATGTGGGCTTTTGTTTCTCTAAAGAAAAAGTCTTAGTAGTCTCTCATTCCTTTCCACCCACTCCATCCCCAGCCCTAGGCAACCACTGATCCACTTTCCATCTCTGCAGATTTGCCTGTGCCGGACATTTCATATAAACAGGATGGTGCAGCATGTGGTCTTTTGTGACTGTCTTTGTTTTTTTGTCTTCTCTGGAGCTGTACCCACAGCATATGGAGGCTCCCAGGCTAGGGGTCTAACAGGAGCTGTAGCTGCCGGCCTTTGCCACAGCCACAGCAACGTGTGATCCGAGCTGTGTCTGCGACCTACACCACAGCTCACGGCAACGGCGCATCCTTAACCCACTGAGCGAGTCCAAGGATCGAACCCGCAACCTTGTGGTTCAGTCAGATTTGGTAACCACTGAGCCATGATCGGAACTCCTGACTGTCTTTTTTCACTTAGCATTTTTCAGGTTTCCTCCCTCTTGTAGCATGGATCAGGACCTCATTTCTTTTTATTGCTGAATAATATTCCATTGTGTGATGATACCACATTTTATTATCTCTTATTCATCAGTGAATGGATATTTGGGTGTTTCTACTTTTTGGTTCTTGTGAATAATGCTGCTATAAATATTCATGCACAGGTTTTTTCCCTGGACCAGGGATCAGATCTGAGCTGCCGTTGCCTCGTACACCGCGGCTGTATGCCGCAATGCCAAAGCCTTTAACCCACTCTTCTGGGGTAGGGATCAAACCTGAGTCCCTGGTGCTGCAGAGATGCTGCCAATCCCATTGCATCACAGCAGGAACTCTTCATGTACAGATGTTTTGTTTTGTTTTCTGGTG